>PVJS01001697.1:0-93555 GCA_004027185.1 Glis glis
ATCTCATAAAAGCCATATCTCCATTAGTAAAAATGCACTTTATTATTGTTATCACATACTTAAATATGTTTGGCACATATACATATATCTATGTATGTATATGGTTAAATATATATATATGGTTAAATAGGACATCCACATCCATGATGAACTTATTTATGAAAAATTAACTTCATCAAAAATGTATGACCAAAATAATTTGACTGATTCAACTACACTTTCACTAGTTTCTCTCTCCATTCAAAACTTCTTTTCTACAGACTTCATTGGACCTTTCTCACTTACTACCTTGTACTTGTTAGCTGGTGTTCATGTCAACTCAACTTCTGTCCACTTGGACTTAAAATTCCTTGCACCCGTGAGCTGAGTCTTTCCTTATGGATGTCCCCTTTGATGCACTTTTCTGGCATTATTAATCCCCACTGTGGCCCCGCAGCCAGGAGGAGGGCAGTGAGACTGGGGGAGAGAAGGGTGTATATGTTCACTCGCAATCCTTCCACTCCTTCCTACACCAGTGTATGTGTCTTACTTTCTTCTTTTCTTTCAAATTTTAATTTTTTTTTTTTTTTGCAGTACTGGGGATTGAACCAAGGGGCGTTCTACCTCCGCGCTACACCCCCGGCCCTATTTTTTTATACTTTATTTTGAAACTGGGTCTCACGAAGTTGCGGAGGGCCTCACTAGGTAGAGAGAGAGAGAGACAGAGAGAGAGAGAGAGAGAGGAGAGAGAGAGCTGAGGCTTGCCACGAACCCGGATCCTCCTGTCTCTGCCTCCCAAAGTACTGGGATTACAAGCGTGCGCCACCACGCCCGGCTCTCAAATTTTAAATTTAATAAGTTTCTTTTAAAAAAGAACAGACTGTTGTGACTGAGTTTAAAGGATTCTTAGTAAACAAACACACCAAATATTTTTACATAAATCAGATGAGAAAGATTCTCTGTATAACATTTGAAAAACTGTTTGAGGTCTAAGAAGATATTTCCTCTTTCATATTTTAAAATTCCTGTTCAGCTGGGTATTTCTTTCTTTGATTGGAACCTAAAAAATGTAGTCTAAATGAAATACCTGAATATTTAGGAAACAATATATGTGTATACACATGTATATACACACATGCATATACTGAATAAGACTATAAATTCAAGCATATTCCATTGAAATAAAATAAGATGATATCTGAAATATGATAGTTTGCATTACAAAGATGCCAATTTTGAAGAGCTAATTAGCCTTCAAATTTGGAACATACTGTAATTGAATCTCTTCTTAATTTGGGAATCAAAATTGAAAACGAGTATGTAATTTTACATTTATATTTGTAAATTGTCAAACACAATTGTTTTTCTTTATTTCTACAGGTAATTGACTTGCAATTTTTATGTCATTACGATATATTTCTGCCGTGGAGTCTCTTTATAGTTTATATCCCCCTGTGGTTTCGTTTCAAGGACTAGTCAGTGTGTTAGAACATCAACTTCCTTGTATAGCTCTACGGAAACAGCACTACCCAAAATGGAGTCACTTTGTTAATAAACCAATAAAAATTTTAATGCACTTTCTTCAGGTTGACAGCCCCTTTTTATTACAAAACTATTCATAAAATAGAAGTAAATAGAAGAAGTGAATATTTGCTCACTAATTTCTCGAGATATATTTTAGTTGGTATGTCTATAAATCAAGTTGTTTTATATTTCAAAATACATCTTTTTTGTGGTACTGGGGATGGAACTCAGGGGCATCGTACCTCTGAGCTACACCCCCAGCCTTTTTTACTTTTTATTTTGAAATGAAGTCTCACTAAGTTACCATACACTGGCCTTGAACGTGCAACCTTCTCGTCTTGACCTCCCAAGTACTTACTAGGACTATAGGCATGAGCCACCTTGCTAGGCTCCAAAAATATATTGTTTTTAAGTAAATTTAAAAAACTGAGAGAGGACTATTTCTCTCTTGAAGACCATAATTGAGGGGAAAAATCCTGAATTTGGGTCATTTATAATTTGTCAGATTGAGTATAATTCATAATTATATTTTAGTGATACAGAAAAGTTGAGGTTTGCTTATTTATGTTATCAAACTGTGAATAAGGGATATAGATTGTCAAATAATAGAGTATTTTACTTATAATGAATACATGGGAACCAGGATCAGAAAATATCTAGAAAGAAAGTCTGGTCATGATAGGAAAGGGTATGCTGCAGGAAAAATAATCACAGTAGGTCAGTTCTTCAAAATCAGTAATTCTTTCTCACTCAAATATCCAGTGCATGTTTTGATTGGTTCAACTCCACAGTTTCAGAATAAAGAGGGCTGCATTTTCTTTTATGTCTACCCACTACCTGTAAAGTGAAGTTTCTTTGCTCACTGAAGCAAAGGAGGGGGTAAAAAGAGAGTCTCATAATTAAATAATTTAACCTAGAAGAAAGGTCCATCACTCTGTACACACAAATATGACAAGAACAAATTATAATACTCTATCTTGCCACAGGGGGGAAAATGAGTAATTATGTGAGATGATGGATAGTGTAATTTGTTCTACTATACAAACCATTAAATCATTTTATTCTCTCTCTCTCCATATATATATATGATATGTATACATAAGATATGTAAATATATATTTTATATTTATGTATGCATATACATATTTTATATATGTATATAAATGAAATCTTTAGTATACACTCTATAATATGTATATACATATATTATATTAATATAAATACATACCTAATAACATCAGGCTGTATGCCTTAATTATACACAAGCCAGGTGTGGTGGTACATTCCTGTAATCCCAGTACTTGGAAGGCTGAGACAGGAGTATCGCAGTTTCAAGGCTAGCTTCAGCAAAGTAGTGAAACTCTCAGCAACCTAGTAAGACCCTGTTTCAAAACAAAAAATAAAAGAAAGGGCTGGGGGTATAGCCCAGAGGCAGAATGCCCCTCAATTCAATCCCCCATACAAACAAACAAACAAAAATTATGTTTCAAAAAATTAGTTTTCCCTGTGATCCCAAAAGGAAAGAAGTAATCATATCTACTATAGACATATGGTTGTATCCCCATAATACTAGCTAACTAAATGTGACTGAGGAAACTCTACTAATTCAAATTATATATCTTCAGTTTATTTAGTGGGCTTACTAGTATCCTTCCAAGATTCAAATCTACTTAAAACTCTAGAATGTGCCTTTCTTAGAAAGAGGGCCTTTGCATATGTAGTTAACTGAGATGACATTGTACTGAATTAAGGTAGGCCCTAAATCTAAAGACCAGTGTCCTCCTAAGAAGAGGATGGAAGATACAGACGCACAGAGGTACACAAAGATCATATGAAAATACACGCAGAGACTGGGGTGTTGCAGCATAAGGCAAGGAAGGGCAAGGATTACTGGCCACCATTAAAATGTAGGAAGAGACAAGAAATCTTCAGAGGCAGCATGGTCCTCAGACAATTTGATTTTGAATGTAGCCTCTAAACAAATGGAAATTCCAAGAACTGAAAAATAAAACTCTGAAAAGAAAACTTCAGTGGACAGACTTATTTTCTGAATGTAGATATCAGAGGAAATAGTATATTAATTTGAGTATAGAGCAAAGCACACAATTCCAGGTGAATAACAAAAAGAATAAAGATATTTATAAATAATGACCAGATCCTTAGGATTGGCAATTAATAAGAAAAATATAAGACATGTGTAATTAATATAGTAGGAAATAATGAGAAAAATGTGTCAATATATTTGAAAATGCAATAAACCAAAATTTTCTAAAGTTAATCAAATATAAAAGTTTTAAGATACAAGATGCTAAAATACACCAAGCATAATAAACACAAATATCCATGGCACATAACAGTTAAATGGTTTAAAGTCAAACATAAAAAGCAAATCTAGGGAGAAGTAATAGAAAAACACACTACTTCATATGCTGAAAAATAAACTGATTAACAGCTGGATTCTCAGAAAGCTGGAGGCCAGAAAAGAATGGCTTTATATATTTATGAAAACCAATTCAGAATTAGCTTTCAATGAAAAATGCCTTTATATAATGAAGATAAAATGAATATAGTTTCAAATAAAATTAAGATAATTTTTTGCAAGCAAACTTGCACTACAAGAAATGCTAAAGGCAGTTTTTCAGACTGAAGGGAAATTGTGTCTAATAGAAAACCAAATTCTCTCAAAGGAATAAGGTAAATTAAGAATAGTAAATATCTAGAAAAAATGCAAAAGAATAATTTTTCTTTGTCTCATTCTTGTTATTTATAAATCATGTAATGTAATTTAAAAAATCTATTCTACTGCTATCACAAATATTTATAACCTCTTCTTATAGTCCATTTTATTTCCACTGCCTTCCAACTGGACTTCTAACCTCTAATTCCTCCTAATTCGTGTCTCATTTGTGCACACACATGTATTCACAAATGAATATAGATTCACTCTAAATACTTATAAAAAATACTTTCACCTATGTCATCTTTTCTTTACTTTTTCTTTTCTCCTTTCTTCCTTCCTTCCTTTCTTTCTTCCTTTCATTTGGGGCATTCTACCTCTATTTTATTTTTTATTTTGAAACAGAGTCTTGTTAACTTGATGAGGGTCTTGATAAATTGCTGAAGCTGGCCTCCAGTGTGTGATCCTCCTATCTCAGCTTCCCAAGTACTGGGATTACAGGGATAAGTCTAGACACCTGGCTTATGTCAAAATTTTATTTACAAGAAAAATCTTAGTTTTCCATTTCATGTTGCATTGAATAAAAACTCTGGCTTGGCATTCCACATCTTCTAGGTATCAAGTCTCTTCTTCACAACCACTTAATTAACTTTTAATCACTTTAACAAACCCTCTCCCTTTCAGTTTTCACAGCCACCATTTAAAGCTGAAGAGAATAATTACACATGAATTATAAAACAGGATTAAAATACATAGTAACTTCACAGCCCATTTTAGATCTTTTTAAAACAAAAGAAGTAGCTGCCGAGAAAAATATTTTGCTATATAGTTCATTATTATTATTTGGTACTGGGAATTGAATGCAGGAGCATTCTACCTCTGAGCTATACCCCCAGCCCTTTTCAATTTTTTTAAAACTTTAAAACAGGCTCTTCCGTAGTTACTGAGGATCTCACTAAGTTGCTGAGGCTGGCCTTTGAACCTGTGATACTCCTGTCTCAGCCTCTCAAGTACTGGGATTAAAGGAGTGTGCCACTAAGAAGCCCAGCCTCTTTCTCTCTCTCTTTCTTTCTTTCTTTCTTTCTTTCTTTCTTTCTTTCTTTCTTTCTTTCTTTCTTTCCTTCCTTCCTTCCTTCCTTCCTTCCTTCCTTCCTTCCTTCCTCTCTCTCTCTCTCTTTCTTTCTCTTTCTCTCTCTCTCTCTCTCTTTTTCTTTCTTTCATTTATTTTTATCACTGTTAGGAACACTGAAAGAGTAGAGAGGATGTTTCCCACGAACAAAATGAACTAGCATTGCTAGACTTTCATTGTTAAGTAGGATAATTTTCAAATGAAAGAGTGGTTAGCGTTAAAGATGTTTTCCTTATAAATCTAGCATACTCTTTCAGATTAAGTATCTGGGAATTTTGGATGTGAGGAAAGAAAGGTGCAAGGTTGGGGGTGGGAAGGACAGAGAACGAAAGATCTCTCTCTCTCTCTCTCTCTTTCTCTCTTTCTCTCTTAGAGAGAGATGAAACCATCAGTTTCTTCCTAAAAGGCCCAAGGAACAGAGAGTCATTGTGCATGTTATTCTACTAGAGTGACTTTAAAAGGAATAAGACTTAGAGGCTTCCCTCATCCCATGTTTTCTGAAACATTGAAAGGAAAAGCATTCTCTGCACTTAGGGGATAGGAATAGATGCTGGACTCAGTTTAGCCCATCTCTCAGGGACTAAGATGTTCTTAAGTGTGGGCCTTTGTGTCTCATCTGGTCCTTCTCTATCAGTGCCTGGTTGCTTGTCAGGAGTGGTTTCTCAAAATTTGTATAATTAACAGGTGCAGGTATAATTGCATCATTCTAGGAAACCATGGAGGAGTATTCTTCTCCTACTGGGGTTTGGACAAACTCTACAGTATCCTTCCCCATCAATGATCCCCAGTGAGGGTCACATATGCTCAGGCAGAAGTGTTGTGGATACACAGTCTGAAACTTCCTCAGGTTCCTGAGATCCACTCAAATCAGCAGGCTTTTATATGGCCCAGTATATCAGCCAAAACACTAACCAGAGAGATCATCCAGGCTTTTTGCTAGGCTGTGGAAGGAGCCACAGGTAGACAATAGTTTTACTTTAAAGCGGATGTTTTGACATGCTTGTACCAATAGACTCCTAAGAAATTTTACATGCGTAAAAGACCAGAGTTTCACAGTGTTTCTATCCTGCTTATTTGAATATATGTGCACTATCAAGGCCTCAATGTGCCTACTCTTACTTATCTACTCTGGTCAACATAATGTGATTGATATATCTGATCAGTGTGTTACCCTGTACAATATCCAGAGGGTACATTTCTGCTTAAATTAAAATTTAATAAAATTCAGAAGTTAATAGGGGAACAAATTATAAACATATATAATGGTAAAATGGCTTCAGATACTCTGTTGTTAATTTAGTTTAGAAGAGCACATTTGCCAAATTAATAATTGCACATCACATACTTGAGAATGAATTAAAGTGAAATAACAAATATAGAACATCATTTTCTAGGATCTGTCTCTTGGTTGCATGGACTGAACTGACTAATTAAATGTAAATTTAATATATACTACCATCTCTGATTTCTTTAAATATTTAAGGATGCATCAAAACTATCCTTCTCTGAGATGTGATTTTTTTTAACAACTTGGCTTGGTAAGGATGGGAAGAAAGGTTGTGTTAGGATCTTTCTGTTGGCCATTCACATTATTATATCCCACCCCCTAAAACCCAAAGTGGTAATTTCATTAAATGCCAACTAAATAAGTACCAATTAATCATTTGATGGTCATGAATACTACCACTTATCAGATAAGAAAACCAGAAGACTTGAACAAGGTTACTTTAAAATTTATATGGAAAGGCACAGTTATATAAGAAATAAAAGAATGTGGAAAAATAAAGAGTAATAAAATAGAAACCTGGTATTAAGGCTTACTTTATAGCTACCATAATACAGGTAGCGTGGTTTTATCATAAGAGATAGATGCATTTATCATTGGAAGAGAATAGAGAATGCAGAAATGCACTCACACAAATGTGGTCAACTGATTTTGAAAAGGTACAAAAACAATTTAAGGGAGGAAGGATAACCTTTCCAAGAAATGGCTGGAAAAATTGAATGTTCTTGGACAAAAATTGGAGCTCAAAAACATCCTGGTAAGGATATGAAAAACGAGCTACATCCTTGCCCTAGAACACTACTCAGAAATAAAAGGGAACAATTATTGGTATACACAACAAATTAGATGACCCAGAAATTTGTGATGAGTGATAAAAAAGAGTCCCAAAGGTCACACAACACACTGTATGATTACACTTACATAACGTGTTTTCTCTCATATGTGAGAGCTAGACAAAAGAAAAGATTACATGAAAGTAGAAGGAAGACTATTAGGAGGAAGGTACTCCAGGGAAGGGTGGATAAGGGGAAGAAGAAGGGGGTGGAAATGATCCCAAGATGTCAGATGCATGTACTAACATGCCATAATGAAGCCGATTAGGCACAGGGTTTGGGCCCAGAGGAGAGACTCGCTGGCCAAGGATGGAAGGAATGAGATTCACTAAGGGAGTTGGTAGTGACGGATCAAAACACATTGAATACTGCCTTTTGAAAATTGGTAAATAAAGAGAACCTAGTATTTATCTCACCAAAGTGAAGTTTCCATTTCAGTTGGTAGTGATAGAAAACCTATGTGGGAAGACACTAGCCATCTTGCTTCAAGAACCTTAAAATGTCGTTGCTCAATAACAAATTTGTTCTCAGAACAAATTCTAATGAAACAAAAATGAGACACAAATTTTATTAACAGAAATATTCATAGCTTAAAGAACCTTTGGCAATAAGAATGTGGAATAGCTAGGGATATAGCTCATCTAAACAAATAATGAGAAAATGTAAAATAAACCACCATGTGGTTATATTGCAAAGCATTATGCATTTACTAAAACATTATCTTAAAAATGCTGTAACTTAATAAACCATTCATAAGAAAAGAAATATTTTATTTTAAATGTATATGTTAAATAGTTTTGTATTGATGAAATATATAAGGCAGAAATCAGAATGCAGTATAGACATTGCCTGACAAGCTAGATGTTGTTATCTTGATTGAATTCAACATACTTAGAGCTGTGGGTCTTTCTGTTAAAACCCACAGTCATTAGATTGTAAACTCAAATTTTACAAATCAATGCAGTTCATGCTCTAGTAAACTGATGTATCAGATCAAATATAGTGGTTTTCTTCACATTGAAAGATAAGGAAAATGCAGATGATTATCTTCTAAATAAGATACTTTCACACATATTTTATTCAGAACAATCTCTCAGAGAATTTTTTTCAAGTATGAGTGTGCATGGTCTATCAACCACTAGGTCTAAGGTTAAATTAATGCATTTTATTTCTTGTCAAGATGAGTATGTTGTTTTCTAAAATGTACTGTCTATCTGATCTATTGTGGACTCCTCTTTTCTGGTACAAATTTGCTTTCACCTAATGTTCTCAGTAGATATTCACTCTTAGAGTACCACTATACTGCGGAGACAGATTTTCTTAAAAAATACCCAGTATTTACTTATTTTTTAATTTTGTTTTCATTTATTTATTTTATAATATGCTTTTATTGGTGCATTATAGTCTAACATCATAATGTAAATCATGTTGACAGTGACATACATGCACCCAGCACTTGGTGCCCCCCACCGGCTCCCCATTTTCCCTCTTCCCAATACAGAGTATAGAGACTGATGTTGATATATTCACATATGTACACATATTTGACCGTAGTATTTCCATTACTGAACCTCAGTCTTCCTTCTCCCTTTCCCTTAGACCACCTCCCTGGCTCTACTGAGGTTTCTCCTGCACTGTCTGGAGTCCCTCTGGTATCCCAATTACTCCCTTCCCTTTCTGTGACTGGGAGTCCCTTTTGTGTCCCCACTACTCCCTAGGTTGAGCATATTAATGAAAACATATGATCCTTCTCTTTTTGTGATTGGCTAATCTCACTTAACATAATGTTCTCCAGGTTCTTCCATTTTTTTGCAAATGACGTAATTTTGTTCTTCTTTATTGCTGGTAGAATTCCACTGTGTGTATTTCCAATAATTTTGTAATCCATTAATCTGTTGATGGACACCTAGGTTGGTTCCATAATTTGGCCACTGTGAATTGTGCTGCTATGAAGATGGGTATGCATATATTACTGTAGTTCTCTGATTTTGGCCCCTTTGGAAAGATACCTAGAAGTGAATACTGAGTATTTATAGGAAAACTGTCTCACAATGAGGCATGGTCAAAATGTCTAATCAAAATTTGAACGTCCTACCCATTAAATGTCCTATATGTTAAAATAAATATACTTTAGATGGATAATGAAAAATGAGAAGAGGGAAGAGACAGAAACAATAGAAGGTGCACTATGACAAGGGAAACCCCAGGGGGAAACAATTCTTTACAATGTACTATCATGCTGTTGGATGGCTTTTATGATACTGCCCCTAAACAACTTTTAAAGATAGAGAAAGTCCACATAGATATAGTCCAAGTAATGAATTAAATTGAACAAAGAATAAGGAACTCATACCTCATTTTATATACATATATATAATATATGAATAAAATTGAGGAATAAAGAACTCATACCTGATATATATATATATATATATATATATACATACATATTTGTTTCCTTTACTATTGTCTAATAGCTAATGTTGAATCTCAAAGCACATATCCATAGTGTACAATTTACTTTTTGATGTTAGAGTAGATGCATTGCACAAATCAATACATATGATACATATAAAACACAAAATAAGGAATAGGTTTATTGAGGTGATATAAAATGGAAACAGAATAGGAAATGGTTAATTCTAGGGTATTTAATGATTGTTTCCCTTATGTAAAAAATGAGAAATACAAATTTCATGTTTAAGACTAATTTTTCTTTCAACATGCTACTTTCATTTTTTATTATTTATCATTAGAAGATAATTTAATACCTTGTATTTTCCTTTAGTTTTATTTAGAAGCCAGAAAAAACAAAATATAGATCAAATATGAAATTCCTCACCATTTCCTTGTGTGTGTGTGTGCATGTGTAGGGAGGCATGCATGATTCATCTTGCAAATATGGAAAAATTACTCAAGTTTTGGGACTTGTATTACCTATTAAAATGATCATTTGAAGAATGACAACCTAAGGTGCTGGTTGTTAAAAGCAATACTTATAAATAAAATTGAGGAACAATTATCTCACTTTTAAACTCTTTCTCATTTAAAAATGTTTCGAAGCCGAGAGGCATAACTCTTCACAATGAGTAGGCTGTAAACAGGCAATGTTGCTTAAAACAGCAAATATATTTTAAAAACAGGTAGCATTGTCTCCTGTACCTACCATCATTCCACCTAGACCATACAAAATAGATTAATTTTTGACTGAAGAATGAAATTAGCATTCAATGCTTAGTATTTTAGCAATTTCAAAAGAAGAAAATATATTATTTCAAACAATACATATGCAATTTTCTTTGTAAATCCATGATTCATTAACGAGTGCAACAAGTCACTCAGTTCCAATTCCATACATTAGTAATTGACTGAAAGAATTGCCTCCATACCCTGAAACATAAGCAGTTATCTGGTCTAGGTAGGAGGTCAATAAAGGATATGTGAATGAAATTAAATTATATTGATTTAAAGAATTTTGTCTTTAAATTTATAATATTAAAGAGCACTAACTACATCAAATATTATGTTGGTAAACATTTTATACATTTTTTCTCATTTAATCCATATGTCTGAACAGAAATACGGGAAAAAAGAAAGGAAAAAACCCTAACATCTGAAGAATGAACTTTCAGATTATGGGAGATTTGGGAACCTGTTACCAATTAAAATATACTTTATCAGCTGGGTTTGATGGCTCATGCTTGTAAGCCCAGTAATTGGGAAGCTGATCCAGGACAATCAAAGGTTCATGGCCAGCCTCAACTGAGCCCTCCACAATTCAGTGAGACCCTGTTTCAAAATAAGAAATAAAATAGGGCTGGGGGTATAGCTCAAAGGTAGAATGCCCCTGGGTTCAATCCCTAGTAACACACACACACACACACACAAACACACACTATATATATATATATATACACACACACACGTGCATATTTATAGATATGTAATTGATACATGTAATATATATTATAATATATAATATTATATATAATTTATACTATATATAGTATCAATTATGCTATGGTTCAATTGTTTTCTTTACCACTTAATTACTGAGTAATATAAACTCTTAAATTTCTTACTCACATCACCATAATTATTTTGTTTCAGGATAAGTAGTATAATGTCTGTCCAGTAAATCTATTCTCTATGATTCAGCCTTTCCCTTAACATCCCAGATTCCATGTACAAGTCAAATCTCATTATAGAACAGGATCATCGGTATTGAAAAGTGAAAAAAGAGAGCGCTAATACAATGTGAGAAATCCAAGTACCTGAATATGTTTTAAATCTAATTCATCAGTTGAAATATAAAATGCATGTGCAAAAAAGGAACCAAAGACATGCTCATAAAAAAGAAAAAAAAGCAACTGCAGAGCATTCTGATGTTGCAGAATGGAAAGCCCTAAATTCTATAGCTTCTTTTATTTCATATAAAAAGTTAGATGACTGGACTACACAATCAACCTAGTGCTTTGGGGGCTGCTCTTCTTTATTTTATTAACTTTGAGGTTGCTTGTCTTCATTTGAATGTAACAACTAAATAAGGACATCCAGATATCTGAAGGGAAAAATATCTTCTCATTTAATGCTATTACTTTTTCTTTCATTCCCTCATTGTCTGCAAGGGGCCTGACATTTATCACTCCTGTGTAAAATTCTTCCCTCCTGTAATCTACATACTACCAGCTTCAAATCAAATAGCTGCCATCAGCACCTGCCTTTATCCTTAGTATCAAATTTCTTTCCAACTTGCTTCCTCATTGGCTAAATGGAAGGTGAAGGATAGATATCTATTACCTTCAGTCTGAGAGATGAAAAGCTAAAAGCACTCATAAAATTAACAAAATGCCTTCTTTCAGAGTTAAGCTCCAAACACCTTGAGAGAATGTATCTGCCGCTATCCCAATTTAGGCATTACATAAAACTCTAACTACAATAGCTTTTTAACCAGAAAGTCTTTAGAACAATTCCATTTAACAGCAGGAAAGGTGGCCAGTTGTGAATAATAACTTTCTAGTTCAATTTCTTTGCTAGAGCAGGAAAATTGTTCAAATTCATCTCTGCCTCTTACCTGATGTTTATTACAGCAGATGAGCTTTTCCCCCAGGCAGCCACTGTGTTACTGCTCTCTTCACACTAAACTCATTTCCTACTGCAGCTGTGTTAATCTTTTCTTTCTCTCTTTCTCTTTTCTTTTTTCTTTCCTTTCTCCCTTCCTTTCGTCCTACCTCTTTCTGTCATCATTTCACATAATACATGATTTTATTTTTATACTTTTATTGGTGCATTATCATCTCACATCATAATGTAGTTCATAGTGATAGCGACATATATGCACAAAGTACTTGGTGAGCTTTCCCCTGGCTCCCTCCCTAATCCCCCCACAATACATGATTTTTAATTTTCATATTTTATATATCCAAAATCTCAGCCAGATGTACAATTATAATGCATTAATTTTTAATCAGTTCATTTTTTAAGAACTTAAATTTAATCTTAATTCATATAAATGGGTTCCTGGGTTTGAATCATATTCTGAAAAAAGTAAAAGGTATTACAGTTGTTTGCATGACTGAGTTTTATGGATTTCTGTCCAGATGTTTGTGTATATTAATAGTGAATAAATATTTCTATTTTATAGGCTTCATCATTAATACTGGAGAGATGATGTGAGTAGACATGCAATTGATTTGACTGGGATCCGATGGTTTATTCTGTCCTAGACTCTTCTGTAATTTTAAAAACATTCACCGAATTAATGCTCTGACATTTTAAAGGAACCAATTGCTATTTTCATAATCATAATAATAGTCAATCCCTTAAATGATGTTTGTGATAATTTTTCTTATATTTTACATGAAATAACAGAGGGACATAGAGAAAAAATTTGTAAACCCTGTAGCAATAATAATAATAACAACAACAAAAACTTTTACTGGTAATATTTATGATATTACTAATTTGAGTTAGGGTTTATAACCAAAGCAAATTTTGAACATATTCAAGCACCTGCTTGCTTGATACTTACAAAGTAGTACTGAAACATGGTATGCTTACAACATTGCTCTACTCATTTTAAAATTTGATTTTTTAGTAGAAGTATTTGTATATTTTGTATAATACACAGTCTTTTAAGGAGATTTATTTTTATTTTAAATAAATGTGTATTACTTAGGAAAATACTGAGCAACCTGAAGAAATAAAAATGGATTAAAATATCATATGAAATCTCTTTACTCACAAATAACCACAAGTAATTTTTGAGAGCAGCATTGCTAGCCCTTCTCTGTACCGAGTTATATATTACATAATGTATAATAAACAAATGGATTATACTTGTTTACAAAAATGAAGAAACACTCGATCCTTCATGAGACTAAAAACATGTAGAAACTATTAAAACTTAGATAATTATTCTCATATAAACAATGGTTTTATATATAATAAGTCTCTAAAATATAAAATAAAAATAATAAGACATTTGATTTTACTAAGTTATATATGACTCAAGTTTAGCTATTTCTATAGATTTTATGTTATAAAACAGAAGACGGCTGAGATAACATCCCACATACACTACTCCATTTCCTAGGTTATAATATCACTTTTATATTGTCAAAGTGTATAACTTTTTTGTATTATCAGTTGTCATAGGTAAGATTAAATGAATTCAATATTCAGCATCTGTACTTTGTTATTTTCTTGTATAGATATACACATGATTATTGTTGTTCACAAAGTTTAGAGACTTTCTTAGAAAATGTCATCCTTTTAGTTATTTTAGTAACTGAGGAGTGCAGTGACACCATGCCATTTCAGGATTTTAGAAACATCTTTATTATATTTTTGGGTACTTTTTATTACACGTTTATTGAAAATTACAAATCTACTGAGGAAAGTTTGCCAATTTTTCAACAAAGTATGGAACAAAACTTTTTCTTTATTATTTAATTTGGTTTGATGTCATTTCGTCTTCTCATGTTGGTCAATTTAACTCTTTATTTATATCATTTATTTTACAGTGGACTTCATTTCTGTAATTTCTCTTTTTACTTCTTTTGCTTTTTAGTATTCGTTCACTAAAATGTGTTTCTCACTTTTTATCTCCCTTGGTTTTTAATTTTTCTTCTCTGTTTATAACTATTCGATGTATATTGTCATCTACAATTTTTTGTGTAGTATTGCTTGTTTAGAACGACTTTTTTCTGAAATCTACATTTAACTACTTGATTTTTCCTCTGAAAGAGATCCTTTACTTTACTTTAACTCATGTTCTTTTTCTCCCCATAGATATGCAAAGATTTGGGGTCCTTTTTAAATATTGTCAATAGTTGAGAGGAAGCATCCATTTGCTAAAAATATTCTAGGGATGGAAGGGTAATAAAGAAAAGCTCTTTTAATTTGCTGTATTCCCATCTGTGAGAGAGGGGTTGTACGGCAGGGTGACAGGGAAGGTGTACATGATCAAAGCACATTATATGCATGCGTAAAAATGTCACCATGAAACCCATTATTTTGCACAATTTTTATGCACTAAGAATTATAATAAAAAGGAAAACATTTTGAATTATTTTTTTGGTTACTTCAATCTATTTTCAAATAATTGGTCATTTCCTTTGCCCTCTGTGCATACTTGTCCTGGTTTTGGTGCTTCATGAGTCAGTGGAATCCATTCAAAGTCTTTACTTCAGAGGCTCTGTAGGTGAGTTAATCTCTGCATCCCCTCTCTGATTCCAATTTTCCTCAAATCTGACAGTTTACTCCTGTGGGAATCTAAGCTGCAGAAACTGGAAAAGAGGATGAGAATGATTTGTGTTTGACTCAACTCCTATGTGCTGATCTGTGGAGTTGATTTAATCTCTACAGCTCATTCTTTTTCATTATATTTCCTCTTCCCTTAATGTATAATTTCAGTGACATCCATTTCCTCATCCTATAATTTTCCCTTCCTTTCCCATTAACATCCCCCTTCTGTGTTAATCAGCTTAAAAAGATGAAAGATTTATTTTGGCTCACAGTTTTGGAGGTTTCAGTGCATGTTCAGTTGATCCCATTGCATTGGGGTCTGAGGTGAGATAGTACATCATAGTGGGAATGCATGGTGGAGCAAAATGCGCCTCTCATGGTGGATGAAAAACAGAGGGAGAAGGAGAAAGAGAGGAGAGGGAGTGGGGAAAGGGAGGGATGAGGGATGTAGGGAGGGAAGGAGTGAGAGAGAGAGGGAGAGAAAGACAGAGAGAGAGAGAGAGGGAGAGAGAGAGAAAGAGGAGAGAGGAGAGAGGAGAGAGGGGAGAGAGGAGAGAGGAGAGAGGGGAGAGAGAGAGAGAGAGAGAGAGAGAGCGAGAGAGAGGCTGGAGTCACAATATCCCTTTAAGGGCACACACACTCTGATAACCTAACTTCATCTGACTAGGCCCCACCTCTTAAAGGTGCCATCACCTCTCAATGGTGCCAGACAGGAAGCTAAGTTTTAAACACATGGGCCTTTTGGGGACATTCCAGATCCAAACTGTAGCACCTCACTTTTTTTATACTTTTATTGGTGCAGTACAATCTCACATCGAATGTCGTTCATAGTGATAGTGGCATACATGCACACAGCACTTGGTGAACTTTCCCCAGGCTCCCTCTCCACTCCCCTCTTCCCCATACAGAATATTGAGATTGGCATTGGTATTCTCACATTTCTCACATATGGACATAACGTCAATGGAAATGTGAAAGTGATTCCTTCATTAATTCTCCCTCCCCCCAACCCTCCCCTAGACAACCTCTCTAGCTCCATTGGAGTTTCACCTCCATTATCTAAAGTCCCTGTGGTGTCTCAGTTACTCCCTAGCTTCTGCATATGAGAAACAAAATATGACCCTTCACTTTCTGGGACTGGCCAGTCTCACTTAACATAATGTTTCCAGGTAGCATCTCACTTTTATTGCTTTCCTTTTTTTTTCTTCTGTAAATTTGAGGTATTCTGACTATTTTCTATTCACTCTGTAAAATAATACACCACCATTTCGAAAGTTTTATACTTCTATTGATCTTCACGTAATTGGTCAAAATAGCAACATATTTGTTACATATATTTAAAAAGTGGTATGAATTATCTTGGATATGGTATGACTTATTAGATAAAGATGTAAGTGCTTCTTTTTTAAAGATATAATTATTTCCTTTCTACTTAATCTTTGCTTATTTACAGTGTGGTATTGTCTGTGTAATTATTATTCACTGGATTATCGCACAGATATCTGATAACTATTTTTTATCTTGTGTTCATAGTGGTACTTACATACCCCCATTAAAAGAAATTATAATCGGTGAACAATTAAAAATAGATAGCTTACAGGTTTGAGGCCAGCAGTGCACAGTAGCTTAGGAAGACTAAGACTTTTAACAACTAAGTGAGACCCTGTTTCAAATTAAAACATAAAATAGGGTTGGGTGTGTAGCTTGGAGGTAGAATGCCTCTGTGTTGAACCTCCAGTAAAAATAAATAAATAAATAAATAAATAAATAAATAAATAAATAAATGCTTAGTGTTCACTCCTGATAAGAAACAAGGGAATTTCCCTTACTTGAATTTCTTCTTTTTCTCTGTTTTTTCCTTTTATACATGATTTTACTTTTTAAAGAAAAATAAATTTGGAGAATAAAGCTTTCTGATAAAATATACACAAATTTCTTATTTAAATAGCATGTGCCACATGTATATAAAAGGAACACATTGAAAATTTTTCTCACAGAAACAACAAATGCAAAAGTGTTAATAGTTCACATATTTAAGATATGACACATATTTATATTTGTACAAATAACTCTTCTAACACAATTAAAGTAGAATGTTACTTCTAGAGATGATGAGTAGAGAGACAGGACAATAATATTAGTCATGTGGTTGGTGTAGTTATGAGGCTTCTGTGACTGTAATTTACTATAATAGGTAAGTAGAAAATGTAGATATCTAGGGCTAAAGACTAAATTATGCATTACGGATTTCCTATTTGCCCTTTCTCCCCTACCCAAAATGTTGGAGGTAAAACATGAAAAGATGACAGAGCTACATGAAGGAAGAAGCCACATCCTGACACCCTCATGCAGAAACATTTAAAAAGCCTGCCTGTTAACCTATGGAATGTAATGCTCTCAGCAACCAACCCTTACTAAGTTAAACTGTTGATTTCTATTATCTATTTAACCCCTACATAAAATATATTATCAGTGAAATTTAATTTTAAGTAATGAACATGTTTATCCCCAATGAATCTCCTTCTTTTTCTCTAATAAAGCATTGAGAATGATTATGCATATAAAGAAAAATTTTAATGTTCATTAACTGTTATGTTGTCTGAATTTTCATTTATTAATATGCTGTATGCTTTTTTTTTGTGTGTGGTACCGGGGATTGAACGCAGGGGCGTTCTACCTCCGCACTACACCCCCGGCCCTATTTTTTATACTTTATTTTGAAACCGGGTCTCACGAAGTTGCGGAGGGCCTCACTAAGTAGAGAGAAAGAGAGAGACAGAGAGAGACAGTGAGAGAGAGAGAGAGAGCTGAGGCTGGCCGCGAACCCGGATCCTCTGGTCTCCACCTCCCAAAGTACTGGGATTACAAGCGTGCGCCACCACACCCGGCTGTATGCTTTCTAATATATACAATGAAGCTACTCAAGAAGATACAAATAAGAATTCATCATGCATATTGCTATTTCCATACATTTTTATCACTTTAAATTTATCATTTTGAAATTATTTTATGGATTATATATAGGGCTTTAGAGTCCCTGATAGTGTAATATGAATTTATTATTTTCTAAAAAATAATGTTATCTTAACCAGAATCATTATTCTTCTTTGAATTGCTTAAAGGCTTCATGTGAAACTCTAATCAAAAGTAATTTTTTCCTTTAAATTTCAATAGAAAAATTTCCCTCCCTTCACATGACACTCATACTTCCCTGAACTGTAGTTTTGTTTATGCAAATCTTATCAGTTCAACCAGATTGTAAGTACCTTAAGACAGCATGTATGTTTAAAGAACCCGAGTGCCCTATGGCACTTAACAGATATGTTTTGTAAATATTTGCAGAATGATGGTTGTTAAAACCTCCAAAGAGACATATGTTGCCCTGTAGCCTTAGTTTCATCGTTTTCTTACAAGTTTATTTATTAAATGGTCCTGTATTCTAATATGTGAGCTTGCTGAAAGAAACCAGTAATCTTGCTTATATTTTTTCTTCCTTCTTAGATCATTGGTCTCACAGCTACTGTAGAGAACTTGTGCAATTATTTAAATTTTAAATTTTATGTATATTGTTTGTATTTCCTATTAAAGTTACCAGGAGTTGGATTAGTAAAGTGATAAGAAGATATAGATATTGTGCAAAGAGACTAATAAACCAACTTTAAAACCACAGTATTATTATTGTCACAATTACATAGCAGAGAAGTAAAAATATTGCATCATAGTTATGCTTGTAAATCAAAATAAATGAGCCAATTTAGCCAAGTAGTCAACCTTACAGATAAATAATAATAGCGTATTACTAGTCACCTATTCATTGTCTACTATATGATGATCAAATTATATTTCTCTAAATATAATGTAATTTTGTTTTACAATCTCATTTCTAAATCATTAAGTTTAAAAAATAACATCAAATAGTAAGTTTTCCCTATTTTTTAGACTCACTAAGGGGTATCTGAAACGTAAGAAGAATTTTAACAAATGCATGTGAATAGTTGATATAATAGTGCTCCTCTTCAAAGCTCAGAAATCTTAGAGTTCATTTCCCATTATAAAATCTCAGGTAGCTTGGATAATACACAAACTCACCATGATCCTTGCTGTTTATCTGAAAATGGTTATGTTTTGAAATTTACTAAAATACTTGCAGTGTTATCTGCCATACTTTGGCAAGCACATCTACACACACATATGTACATAAGCAGATATATAAACACCCTAGGAAATAAGTATTAGGTAGATTTTAATATAAAATATTCTGGAGTTTACATTTTTAAATAAGTTAGATATTTGCTTAAAAGTAAAAAAAATCAAAATAAGATACTACAAAATTTACTATGCCATCGTGTTCTGAACAACAAATGCATAAAATATTAACTAAAATAATGGAAAAATTTCAACATTAGTAAATGTATTAGATTATGGCAAATTAATATTCTATTTTCCATATTCTGATTCACACACACACATACACACACACATGAAATAAGGAGGAAGAAAGGCTTTAAGAATTCATCAATTTGGGTTAGTTGTAAACTGTTGTATGGAAAGACCTTGGTTAAGGTATTGTAGGTACTGTATGCAATTTCTTTTTCCTTGAATGCTGTAGGATAAATGGCAATGCCATCAACATTTCCACAGTTTGACACATCGAGTTCCCTGAAGTACAGATCCTCCTTAGCAACCTTCAGAAGGATCCCTTTGATTCACACTGTAATGGAGATCCATAATGGAAAGAAATATTGAAATGAAAGAAATGAAAGAAATAAAGAAAAAAATTTGGGGGGGTATTGGGGATTGAACTCAGGGCCTTGTGCATGCTGAGCAAGTGCCCTAAAACTGAGCTGTTATGATTTGAATCTGGAATGTCCTAAAGGCTTACGTGTTAAAGGTTTGGTCCCCGATTCAGCAGCATTCAGAGGTTGAGATTTGGTGATGTGATTGGATCATGAGGCTCTGACCTCATCAATGGGTTAATAATTTGATGTCATTATTGGGAGGTGGTGGGAATGGTAGGATGTGGGATCTGGATAAAGTACTGGTTTCTTGAGTGCGTGCCCTTGGGTTCTGTATCTTGTCCCTGGCCCTTCCTTCCCTCCGTCTCTCTGCTTCCTGGCTGCCATGGGGTGAGCAGCTTTGCTCTAACACACCTTCTCTGCCATGATGCTCTGTCTCATCAGAGGTCCAAGCGATGGAGACAGCTCACCATGGACTGAGACCTCTGAAGGCATGAGTCAAAAGAAAACTTTCCTTCTTTTAAGTTGTTCATGTCAGGTATCTTCATCCCAGTGATGAAAATCTGGCTAATATACCAGTACATATTTAAACATTTAAAAAGACATTTATGACTTTATTTCCAGACATTTCCCTCAATATATGATCTTTTATCTTGTTACAAATTAGTAGACATCAGTAAGAAAGAGGTTTTGTCATAATTTTCAAATAATAAAAATGTAATTATAATCATATCTCCTATAGTTTTTATATCTGCTTCAAATTCTACTATTAATTTATGAGATTTTGTTTCCTTTTTAGAAGCAAACACACAGCAAGACCTTCAGTCTTATAATAATTTAGTCTGCCTTACTATTAATGTAAGAATTGAAATCACCAAGAATAAAACTTTTAAGATCATAATCAAGGCATCTGAGTTTTCTGTGTAGTAGGACTTAGTGCCTAGAGATGAATTATAAATCACTGAATTATTCTAACTCTATTAAATCCCCTCTAAGCCAATTATAAACATGTATCATTTACTATTATTTCATAACTGTATTCCTTAAGTCTTAAATAGTCTTCACAAACCAAAATGACCTGAAACATTATATGTATTCGAATTCATGTCAACATACATCATTCAATAACTAAATATCAACAAATGAATTATTAAGACACAGTGAAAAATAGTAACATGAAAATCATACATGAATGTTCTTTCTATAATCTACTGAATGTACAGCAACACTATTCAATCTGCTTATGTACTTTGTGGAATCAATAGGGGGAAATGTCTTTATATCAGGTACTTTAAAGGAAGGGGCCTACATCTCCCATAGGAGCCAGGTATTGAAGTGTAACAGAGAGTTGTCAGGTTTTCAGACAACAGTGACCTAAGTTTGTATATCATCTAAGGTGATGACAGAACCTAACATTATGTAGATTTTGAAGCAATGACTAATATTCAAGAATTGTGACGGTTAATCTCTATTATCAATTTGACTGAATTATGGAACATCTAAGATTATGATTTTGGGTGTATTGATGAAATGATTGGCATGTGGAATAGCTAATTGAAGGGGGAAGTCCCACCCTGAATGTGGGCTGCATTGTTGTAACAGGCAGGGAACGTGGATGAAAAGGAAAAAGCTTTGTGAAGGCAAATGTGGTTCTTCCTGGGTGAAAGTACCTGTGTTCTAGCCTAGGATCTCAGACTTCAGCCCCTTTGCTCTTTGAACTGGTCTTTCACCAGTGTTTATCTGGGAGTTTACTGGCCTTTCCGTTGTGAACTGAGGCTGCATCATTAGTTGTTCCTATTCTGAGACTCTATATCTTGGCCCTCCCGACCAGCTGCTGGTTCCTTGGGCTCTCTGCATGCAGCAGCAGGTCACTTGGGAATATATTTCTGAGTATAAGTTGATTGGATAAATCCCTGTTTATAATATACATATCTGTGCAAATTCTGTTACTCTAGAGAACTTTGACTAATACAAGAATGTAAAAAATTTTGTAATGAAGGAGAAATACTTGTTTTCATTTGAGAAAATATTGATTTATTTATGCTAAATTTTCAGATATTATTACAATAAGAATGCCTGGTTATGACATTTGACAAGTGTTTATATTTTAAAAGTTTATTTTTTAACAATGTAAAAAGTTGTATGGCCGGGCGTGGTGGCGCATGCTTGTAATCCCAGTACTTGGGAGGCTGAGACTGGAGGATCCGGGTTCTTGGCCAATCTCAGCTACTTAGTGAGGCCCTCCGCAACTTTGTAAGACCCGGTTTCAAAATAATGAATAAAAAATAGGGCCGGGGATGTAGCTCGGAGGTAGAACACCCCTGGGTTCAATCCCCGGAACCATAAATAAATAAATAAATAAATAAATAAATAAATAAATAAAAAGTTGTATGTATGAACTTCTTTCTGTATTGCTAATTAATCTCACTTTTCTGCTCAGAACTACTAAATAATTAGAAAATCATTGGCAGAGAGAAGTAGAAATATTCTAGGAAGCATAAACATAAAAGTAAACACAGATGAACTTCCTGCACATTATCTACCTGTTAATGACATGCTACAAACACAACTCATTATTGAAATACAATCAAGTTCATCATATAAGACTCACTGCAATAGGAAGAGCTCCTCCTTAACTATTTCCTCATTATATTAGAAGTGGGGAGTGAAGAGGGACTCATAGAGCAGGGCCTGGCCTAAGTGGCTTAAGGTGAATATTTCAAAGTATTGAATTGATTGGGGTTTGATAGAGTTTGAGAAATAATGATTGCCTATTAGTAGTCATAGAAAGTAAAAGTCTTGATAAGTATATAGTTGATAGAGAAGCAAACTGTTTGCTCAAATGAGTTGGCCCTTGTTTCAAATTGATCAACATGGCTTTCATAAAAATGAAGTGTTATACTTGTTTACAGTCTCATCTGTGAAGGATTCCTGAAGCAAAAGATCACAGTTCTTAGATTGTCCAGTTCTCAGCACAAGTAGACTTTTTCCAAGATAAATGTATTATGATTATATAATTGTAATACAGTGACCACCTATAGATTTCTATAAAAAGTTACATTTTAATAGTAGACTCAGCCAGTTTGAGGAATCTCATTTTATTTCTTTCTTAGCTGTTAAGCTAGGCAAATGCACATCTTCCACCTCTGCACTGTTAGCAAATATTTTTCATGTGTTCTTCTGCCTCTGCCCTGATATTTACCTGTTTCTAGGAAAAAAAGCAATATTTTATTTAAATATTGAAAGCTGCTTCAAACATGAATCCTAGTAAACATCCACTAAGTTTGTCATCACTTTGATTTCTCATCCTTTTCATATGAATATTTTGTTGTAATAATGTTTACAAATAGCCTAATTTTGAATAGTAGTTGAAAACTTAGAAGAATAAATATAAAGGAAGATTTCACCAATTCTGTTGAAGTTGGTGTGTGTGACAGACACAGTTTACTTTTGGCAGGGCCTTGATATAAATATATTTTATAATTTTATTGGTGCATTGTAATTATACACGAGAGCGACATTCTGAGTGATACAAACATACGTTGACGGGATCTTGTTCTATTTTATGTGGATATTTGGTATTTTGATTCTTTGTTTATGCAGTAAAATCTTAAGGACAAAGGATTTTTTTCACTATTTATACTATAAATAAAGGCAATTTAAGGTAAAAAAGAATATTAGAAGATTGGTGTGTGTGTGTGTGATGCTGGGGTTTGAACCAGGGGCAGTCTATCTCTGACCTACACCTCAAGCAATTTTATTTTTTATTTCAAAATTGGTTCTCACTAAGTTACCCCATATACTGGCTTAGAATCTGTGATCCTCCTGTCTTAGCCTCCCAAGGACAGGGATTACAGGCCTACACCACCACGCCCAGCTAGAACTTAATATGTACAGGAAAACAGAAAAATAAGGGTTTTTAAGTGGAAATTTCAAATGTTCTATTTATATATCCTCTAAAACTTTGAGATATGCATACTCTTTCATAAATGCTGCTTAAAGAATATAAGCATAAACTCTTCTGTAAGAATCAGATATTGAGGCTGAGACAGGAGGATCACAGTTTCAAGGAGAGCCTCAGCAATGTAGTGAGACTCTCAGCAACCCAGTGAGACCCTGTTTCAAAACAAAAGCTTAAAAGGGCTGGGGATGTAGTTTGGGGGGTATAATGCCCCTGTGTTGTTCAATCCCCAATACCACAAAAATAAATCAGAAATAGTTCTTTATTCATTTTTATATTTAAACTTTAATTTTCATTCTACTTCTCATGCAGAAATTTTATTATAATAAACAATATTAGAATTGAATGTCTCATATTAGTAATCCTGTCATAATCATATGTAACAAAATACATATATATATATATATATATAAATTTAAATTAAATATTTTATTTGTTATACCAAGAGCATAAGATTCTGAATGTTAAATAATTTTCCTGGGTTGAATTAGTTCACTAAAATCAATATATTATTGAGGCAAACAATATAAACAAACTAAATTACAAAAAATTCTTAAGTATAATAGTAAAATAAAAATTCCTGGGAGTTTATTTCTTCAAGAGACATAAAAACTTTATCTTTTCAACTACTCAGGTAGCTATATATTAATATTACTTATTGCCAGAATTAGACAGTACTTGCTGAGGAAGTAAGTTCATATTAAAAAGAAAATTCAGCTAGAAGTTTCCGTTTTGACAGTATCAATTCACACTTCTAAGTTAGGAAATCAAAAAAGAATGCCTTGTTATTCTCTAGCTTCAAAATTTTAATTATTGATCAGCTCAAAACTTATTCAAATCTTCCTTTAACTTTTATGAAAGTAGGAAAATAGAAACCACCTGATTTTCCAAAGGATTTTTACCCATTAATTAGACTCATTTAATTTCTTAACAGCCACATTACTCTTTCAAATTGGATTTTTAGAGCCCCAGACATTTTTCTCTCCTAAGCAAGGATAATTTGATCTAAGACTTTGAATTTTTGTATACTGTTTAAAAATAAAATGTGCATAGTGATGACAGCTCACCGTTTTATATTTCCTTTTGACTTACTCAGCAGAAGTTCAAGAAAGGGAAATGAAAATAATTCTAATTTGTAATCATCATAAAATAATACAATAAAGTAGAATTTTTGAATATCATTTTCTCTTGTTAGAAGGCATAGAATGAAAGAATATAATTAAAAAATAAAGGAATTATCATATATATATCACTTTAAATGACCATAATGTAGGTAGTTTATATGTTAGGCAATTTGTATATATTATCCTACTTATTATGATGACCTGATAAATTACATGTGAGAACTCAAATTACTAAGCAAACTGCCTGACTTCATATAGTTGTTAACTGGTAAAGCCAGAATTAGAACACAGCTTTTGTAATGAAAATGCCCGTTCTGTGTATGTCACAAATTCCTAAGGAATGATTCCTTGTTATAAGTAGAACCTGAACTTTTTACTATAAAAAAGAATAATGATCTCAGGGGTGTTTATATTAAATATTATACTATCCATAAATTAAAACAAAAATACTGTCATGAATCATTAGATTGTCTTAGGAAGAAAAACACAGAGGAGGGAAAATGTCCAATCTTTGCAATAGTTTAGGATGGGTGCATACAGGTACATCCTCTGTATTGTTCATGTAGTATCTGATTTTTTTTTTACCTTCGAAATGACAAAAATAATTTAATTTTATCATGTGAAATATCTTGGTGCACTGTATTTTTCAATAATATTTTAATCTTCAAGGTAGAAATCAATCTCTGAGATGAAACTGAGAAGGTCATCTGAGATGAAAGATAGCCAGAGCCCCTATTTCAGGCTCTGCCCCCAGAGGTTTAGTGTTTTTAGTTTAGACATTAAAAGCTCAGTTACACACCAGGGAACACTTACAATATTATTGTTCCTGCTATGACAAAATGTCTCTCCATCCTGCCTGCAGCCTATTCTCTTCTAAAACAAAACAAAACAAAACAAAACAAAATGAAAACAAAAAAGTTGGTATCACTAGTGATCAGCACAAGACAAAAATAAGTGCTTCAAATAAATAAATGTATTACGTTAGATAAAAAAGGCATCAAATGTATTATATTAAAAAGGAGGACATCTCAACTAAATCAGAGAAATATGGAAAGTGTGTCAACTCTGGATGCGCCCTACTTCTCTCAGCCCCAGGATTTTAGAATTGGTTATTTACTATATCTTCCAAAGGTAGTAGGTGTCAGAAAAATAGCTTTTCCTTTTGAGATTTAAAATCAGTTTTAAAAAACAATGGCAGACAAATTATAATTTATTTATGGCAACAAAATAAGCTAAGGTGAACTATGAGAATGTTCTGTCTATTGATTTAGTGACCGGTTATGGACAGTGGAGGGGTCTGCATTGAAAACGCAAACATATGTGAACCATATTTCTCCACTTAGAGCCTATTCACAGGAGTTTGATTCTACCAGATTTAACAGTCACTTGGAAATAAATCTGATGCATAAAATTATGTCTTTACTGCCTGCACCAAGCATTCTTTTCCCAAAGAATTAGCTCAAGTTGAAAAAAATGTGGCATAGGCATTTTTGAAACCTTCAAAAACATATTTGGTTAAATTTTCTAGCACCATTTATTTAAAAAAGCTGTTTTTTTTTCTCCAGCATATACTTTTGGCACCATTGTGAAGGACCAGATGACTCTGTCTGGTGGGTTTGTATCTGTTCTTCTGTTGCATTGGTCAACATGTCTGTTTTTATGCCAGTATCATGCTGGTTTTCATACTACTGCTCATTAGTATAATTTGGAATTGACATTGGGATGCCTCCAACATTGATCTTTTGCCCAAAGTTGTTTTTTGTATTTGGAAAGGGGAGACTGTTCTACATAATTGGTACAAATGTAAATTAGTACCACCACTATGAAAATCAGTATGGAGGTTCCTCAAAAGACTAGAAATGAAACCACCATCTGATCCAGCTATATCACTCCTCAGTATGCCATCGAGATATATGCATGCCCATGTTAATGGTAGCACAATTCACAAAAGCCAAGTTATGGAACCAGCCTAAGTGTCCATCAACAGATGCAAGGATAAATAAAATGTGGTATATAAATGTGGAACACAGTGAAGTTTTATTCAGCCATAAAGAAGAAGGAAATTATGTAATTTGCAGGAAAGTGGATGGAACTGGAGAACATCATATTAAGTAAAAGAAGCCAGATTCAGAAGGTCAAGGGTCATGTTTTCTATTCTGTATGGAAGCTAGAGAGAAAAAGGGAAAAATTTGATCTCATAAAAATAAAGAGAGACCATAGAGTAAAGAGAGTGGGTTGGAGGATGGGGGAGAGGAGGGCAAGGAGAAGTATTGGGGAATGGATCAAATTATGTTTTGTGCATGTACAAATATGCCAGAGTGAATTCCAACATTCTGTAAAATTATTATGCACCAATAATAAATAATGATTAAAAAGTATTTAGCCAATATTCAGCCAAAAATATTTAACCTGCTCTTCACTAGGTGGTGTTTATAAGTGCTTATTTTAGTTATTACTTTTGTTAGTTTTGAACTACTATTTACTCATCAAATTCTCGCTTTACATTCAGTGAAATGCTTAGTTCTTCAGTGTTGTATTCAGTTTAAACAAATGCATACTAGGAGATATACTATTTCCAGTACATACTAACCTTTTCCCACTGAAAACAAACACCTAATTTAATTTCTATGTACATAGTTCAGATTTACATAACCTTGGATTTTATGCTAATGGGATCATGTAGTCTATCGTTTTGGCTGTATGTCTCCTTTAATTCAGTATAACATTTTTAATCCATGTTGTTGCATCTAGCAATAAGTTGTTCTTTTTTTTTACTACTGCGTAGTAATACAGTAGCATATTTATCCATTCTTCTATTGATAAATACTGTGGTTATTTTCCTAGAATTAAGGAAGCTGCTATGAATATTCTTTTCAAGTCTTTTCAGGACATCCATTTTTATTTATTTTAAATCAATATCTAAGGGTAGAATTTCTAAATCATAACATGCTATGTTTAAAGAAAGTTCCAAATATTTATCTAAAGTGTTTCCACTATAGTTATATTACTTCCAGCAACTTATGAGAGTTTTGGTTGCTCTAGATCCTTTTCAATTTTTACTGTTTTTTGCTTTTTAAATTTATTTGTGCCTCATAAGAATTTACTTTTTATTTTCTACATGACTAATGTTATGGAGCAGTTTTTCATGTGCTTATTGGAAATTTGCATATCTTTGGTCTGAAGTGTTGATTCAAATTCTTTACTCATTCTTCTTATGTATCAAAATATAATTGATCTTTGAATACTTTCTGGATTCTGAAACATTACTAAATTCACTTATTAGTTTTAGAAGATTTTTGGCAATTTCTTTATGATTTTCTATGACTAAATATATATATATATATATATATATATATATATATATATATATATGTTTCCACATAAGAGAGAAAATATGACCCTTGAAAAAAATGAAAAGAATTTCTTCCTAATGAAGTCAGGTTTTCTTCTTCCTTTTCAATCTTAATTGTTGTTATTTCTTTTTACTGCATTATTGCAATAGCTACAATGCCTAACACAATGGTAAATAGAAGTGGTGGAGCAGACATTGTTTTATTCCTCATATTATTGCAAAAGTATTTAGTTTTTCACTATTAGATATTTTAATCACAGTTGCACAGAGAATAATTGTTCAATCATGTGAAATAGTTTTTTCTGCATTTATTGAAGCTATCATATAGTTCTTTTCTCTTCGAATTAATGTGGTGACATAGCAATTATTTTTCCTAGGTTAAACCTCCCTTATATTCCTAAAATAAGCTATACTTGATTGTGACCTATTATATTTATACCTATTACTTGATTTCATTCACAAATATATTATTTCTCTTGAATAAATAAAAAGTAAGAGGAGAAATACATAAAGGCAGTAGTTATTTCAAAATAAAAAAGAAACAGTGCCTACCTTTGGGCTAAGAACTACTGATGTGGTAAAAAATCAAGAACACTTTTGCTTCCCTATGTACCTTTCTTTTTCCTTATTTTTTCTATACATGCAAATACATTATTTAAAGAAACATCTTAATGGTGTTATTACAGGATAGCCATTTTTGTGTGTATGTATAAGAGAAATTATCTAAACAGAAATTTTAAAAACTACCCAAAGGCATGCATAACTACATCATTTTGAATAAAAACTAAAAATAAACGAATGATGATTGCCATCTATTTTGAACCGATCAAGATAGAGATGACATGCTTCTTTGCCATTCAGCCAACCAATATAGAATGCTGCATTATTCACATTGCAAACATTTGTGTAAGAATAATCTCTTCATACTATTGTGAAATCTGGAAAATGAAAGTATACAAGTGATAGATTGACAGCTATTGAATTCGTTTTTTTCCCAAGGTGCCATTATTAAACTATACAGCACAGCTTATAAGAGAACTGAGAAATATCTCTAATATAAATATTTTATATGGACCATTAAATGGCATTGATGATGCCATTTCCATATTAGTATCTCCAATTTCTAACCATATTTCCCAGTTTATACTGCTCACCACATTTGTAGATAAATATAAATTATAATTACTTCATAAATTCCTAGTAAAAACAAATTAAAGTGGAAAATGCAGTAGATTTCTTTGGCATTAGACCACTCTAAATTGTTTCCTTACCTTTGCTACTTACGGAGTTTATTATACTATGAAGACCTAGCATAAATTTCAGCTTGTCCCTTTTTCCCCCATCCAAGAATGCCAACGTAAATATCAATGCAGTATAGAAGTAAGTTTTCCACTCACATTAAATCGTATTTGTGTCTCCTGTTGTGCTTGCCTTTTAGACTGTTTTGCTTCAGGGAAAAATCTCTTGGAAATTTACATGCAGTACATGTGTTTGGAATCATAAATTTGTGCCTCAGGATATACCCTGAAAGTTCCTACACCCTGCATTTTGCCAGAGGAACTGAGATGTACAAAGGACATCAATAGAGCCCCACTGTCTTTGTCTTCTGGCTGCATTCAAGCAATGTTGATCACCATCCGAAATTGAAAGGAGAGCTAACAAAGGGTGAGAGCAGGGTATGCATTACCTTCACTCTCTCCCAGTATTTTTGTCTTGGGTTTGCTGTTATTTTCCCACAAAGGCCACTCATCTTTTCAATATGGATTCCCCTATGTAATTCTCTTTCTTTTCCCTAGTTTTAGAAACCGTCCTTCTCGTGGCCCCTCATCCTCCATTAGGGATCTCCATTAGTTGCATATTGAATTACCCAAACTCAGTGGTAAAAAATTACCATTTACTAACTTCATAGACTCTGTGGGTTATCAATCCAGATAGGGGAAAGTAATGTCAGGTGTCACTTGTTTATGATATGTAAGGCCTCTGATGAAAGATTTAAAAGCTCAGGAATAGGAAATGTCCAGGGTCTGGAATCATCTGAAAGTGTGTTCACTCTTTTATCTGGATGATACTTGCAGTCAGTTTGAACTCTAGCTCTATACTGGGTCACCTTCCTCAAGCCCTAATAGCCTGGGCTCCTTCACATCATAGCTCCTGGATTCAAAATATGAGTGCCCTGATAGAGAGCCAGACAGAGGAGGAGAGAACAAAGACACTGAGACTACACAGCAGCTCTACTGCCTTTTATACCCAAGCCTCAAAGTTTACACTCAAAAATCTCATTTCTGCCCTATTTATTTTTTTGAGGCAATCAAAAACATCTTGTTTAGTTATAAGAAGAAGGAAAATAGATGCAATTATTAATTGGAGAGTGGAAGATTCTGCAAAGTACACTCAGGGCCCCCAGGTATTGCTGTGAACATTTTGGGAATACCATACCTGCCACAGGCTTAGAGGTGGTGAGTGTTGCTTATTAGTCACATAATAGTGCTTGTAATATCCACTCTTTGGAGTATGCTCATTCAGACTATTTTCTGCTTCTTATTTGAATCTTGCATAATAAGGCCCACTATTTAGTACTAAAGAAAAAAAAGACTTATTTTCAGTGTATTGAAATCTTCATATTCATAATATACATATTAATTTGTGATCATCTTAGTTATTAATCTGACCTGCAAGCTAATTACTCAAAGTAGACAGAAATCAATGCAACCAAAATAACACATATTTTTCACTTAATCCATGGAATTCTTAAGGAAAAATTTGATGAAATCTATCTCCAATATTCCTCTTTTAACATTATTTTGCAACTTCTGACTAATGTCTCAGTCTGGTTTGTTAATTCCTCTGAAAGCTAGAGAGTTACTTTCCTCTAGAGGTGTCAAATAAGATGCCTGTGTGACCAGGTAGTAAAATGCATGACTCTCAACCCTCTCTCTCTCTGAGTTCTGATACTTACTATAGCTCATGCTAATTGGTTCTACTTCAAAAATACAACACTTTGAATATGGCATTGCTGATTTTTTTGGGAAAAAAAGAAAAACCCACAAAATTTTCAAAGGAACATAGAGAAGAAACAGGGAAGACTATAGTTCTAAATTTTAAAAACCTATGTCTAAAAGTGAGTGAGAAAACTTTTAAATTTATATTTATAATACTCAAGAAATTAAGTTTAAATCTACATATAAAATTAGATATTGGTAGAACTACTATTTTTGGTAGTTTTCAAGCACAACTTAGGGGAAGAAAGATTTATTTGGGACTGACAATTTTAGAGGTTTCAGAGGTCAGTCAGTCTGTGGTCAGATAGCTTCCAGGCAGAAACCAGGTCTCAGGGTATGTGATATAGAAAAGCCCTTCTCAGTCTTGGCGGCTGGAAGGAGAGAGTGATGGGAAACAGACAGGGCAGGTGTAGTCCTGCAGGTCCTCTCCACAAGGACTAACCTCCTTCAGCCATACCCTGCATCTAAACCTTGCTGCATTGGGCACATGCATTCAACACATGAGTTTTGGGGGGCCATTCCACACTCAAACCCTAACATGAATAATACTTATGCAATAGATTACCTAAAATGTCATTTTATCTTCTTCAGTTGGACATTTATAGGAAAGCAAGAATGGAGGTATTGAAAAGTTATAATTTTTTGTTTGAAGGTACATGTACATATGAATAAAAATACATAAGTTTGTTGTATAAGGATAGATTCTCATTTTTCAATAGATATCCCATAAGTTTCTTAACAATTGATACTGAAAGGTTAATAGTATTTTCCTGCCTTGCTAAACAGGAAAGAGGTTAAAAAAATTGAAATTTGATAAATGTGATTTCTCTGTTCCTTCTACGGAGACTCTGCTGAGTGCAGAGGACATCCAAGGACAGCTGTGATTGCTTCGGTGGAGCAGAGCTCTCTATCCTGGCCCCCGCCTGAGAAGTCTTTTATTAAACAATGGCCCGCTTATTATAAATCATTATTCCTGTTCATGCACTATTAGGAAGAAAGAATGACAGTTCACTCAAAGTGATACAAAGCTCAGTGGATTCCTAAATCACAATGAGACAACATAAGGTTTTTCAGAGAATTCAAGACAATTTTCTTGCACTCATCTCTATCTTACAATAATCCAGAATCAAAAACCTTTTGAAATTAAGGTGAAATTGCACAAATTAAAATATTCTTACTCCCCCCCCGGCTCTCATGAAGTACTTTGCTTAAAGCATAAAGGAATGTAAGTCATTGTCTTCCAACATGATTTTAAAATAATCTCAATAAGTATAAGATTCTGAACACCTACTTTAGTACTTGTCAATATATGTTCAGTGAAAATTTTGCCTAAATTTTCATACCCTAAAAATTATTATGCTCATGTTTTATATAGTAATTAAAACTATGAATGCATACAATTATGCTTGCTATATCAAATGACTTGGTTTCTAGTATTTTCAGATAATGTTATTTAGTATCCGTTTATGGATTCTCTTCATGATAGCAAATTTATCCAGGATGACGTATGACTTTTGGTTATTTAATTCTATGAAAACAAAGTAAACCTTTAATTTGACTTTGAACTAGGTATATGCTCAAAGGGATTGGAATCAAAATGTCAGAAAGAAATCTGCATGCCCATGTTTATTGCATTACAATTCACAATTGCCAGGGTACTCCATAACTGTCCATCAGTTGAAGAATGGATAGAAATACAGAAAAAAACACTATTCACCAATGAAAAAGCTTAAAATCTTGTCATTTGTGACAACATGGACAAACCTGGAAGACAATATATTAAAATAAGTTAGACACCGGAAAGACAAATGCCATGTTACCTCACCTATAAGTGGAATCTAAAAGAGTAGATCTCACAGAACTGAGATGGCTCCCAGTTACAGCATTCTGATAACATGCTAGGGAAAGTGGAGAACTTCTCCAGAGGTAGTTTGCTATACAGAACCCAGGTCTCTTCTCTGTTTAGACTCTATTATCGTCAGGATGGTGAATCTTGAACTAATGGGGCTCACTGGGGTGCTCCCTCCCTCACCCACTAAGGGGGAACTCCCTTCCTCTGACAGGCTGCCATGAGATCAGCACTAGGGTACTCTATTTCTCTCATTCTTCACTCTCTGGAATCCCTGGGTATCTCCAAATGCCTGTCCACTACTGCCTTCCAGCCCTCTCCCAGGCACCGTGCTTGGCAGGCAGCTGTGCTTCTGGTATTCGAGTCTAACTTGTAGAGAAGCAGGCATGTGCTGGGTGCTTCGAGTTGACCACCTACTTGATCATATCTCTACCTTTGAAGATGCATTTACTGACTGAGCAGCAAACTGCAAACCCATCTCCGCTCCCACTGTATCCTCAAACCAAATCGCTCTCTCCCACCTCTTTACTCAAGCAGGCATTTCTCACAAGCTTACTCTCAGCATTTACTGTTTTGTTCTTTTTATGCACTCAATATACTAGCCATATATGAAGACGTTTTATCTCTCTGAGGCTCATTTGTACAGTGTTGAGAGAAATTATTAGAATAAAGAATAAACATTATTTAATAATGTATTTGTTTCACTTCTAATCCACACACCACATACATTTCTGTTTCATCTGCATACCACTTCACTTATGTGGCATTTCTCTATTGTGTTCTTATTTTGTATCTGGTTCTTTACTGCTAAATATTTGGACTATGATATTGGATAAAGTGTGCCTGCACTGTAAAGTGCTTACAGTTTGACAAGAGAGACAGTGAGTGAATAGGCAATTGCTGTAAAGGGGTGACCATAGAATATTATTGATGAAGATAGGAGGAGATACCAAACCCAAGCATTGAGGGTCTGAAAAGCAAAATGTACACTGGGACCTTGAGAAACCATTAAAGTTAACAAGATAAAAAGAAACAGTAGAGAAAATGGCGTTCGTAGATATATGGAAGCAAGGAAGACCATGAATTAAATAAGGAACTGGAGTAGCTCAATACTTGAAGCATACTGAGTTAAAGATGAGTGGGTAGATATTTGCCTGGAGACATTAAGAGGAGTCATTCACCAAGTATTCCACTGACAAATGGACAGTGGATGTCTAAAATCTAGTTATAGATCACCTAATTGGTCAGAAACTATCCAACCAGTCTATATTTATGATTATTAATGTCTCTTAGAAACAAGTCTTAAATAGGGTAATTAGTGTCATTAGCAATATCAATGAAATAGTCTGGCTGTTCTCTGAACAGATTATCCACTGACCCAGAATGATTCAGTTTTAAATTAAAAGAAAGCTGGGCATTGTGGTGCACACCTGTAATCCCAGTACTTGGGATGCTGAGACTGGTAGATGGCAGGTTCAAGGCTAGACCCAGCACAATTTAGTGAGATTCTCAGCAACTTAATGTGACCCTGTTTAAAAATTAAAAACTAAAAAGACTGGGGGAGGATCTTGGTTTTAGAATGCTGTTTAGTTCAACCCCCAATACCAAAAAACAGAAACATTACAAAATAAGTTTGAGGACCCTCTTTCTCTCTCTCTCTTTCTCTTCTCACACACTAACATGACATGCATACATATTATTTAATAATAATCACCAGGGTTCTGAACCTAGCCATTTCCTTAAATACTTAAATACTGTCTACAAATATATCTTCTTTTTAAAAAATGTGTATCTCATAAGCTTTATCTCATGACACAACAAATTATTTCAACATTTATTTTGCTTTTTTTTATACTAGGGATTGAACCCAGGGGCATTTTACCTCCTTTACTATACTTTTGGCAAAGATGAAAATAATTTTATACATTGGTATCCTTAAAATAGTTCTTATGAAACTATATATAGTTTTCAAATAAAAATTTATTAAAATCTAGAATTTATAACTATTGGTACAGCAAGTTTTAATATTATACAGTTGATTGTCCAGTTCCTATAGAAAATCCTAACAATATTTTTATTTTGCATATATTTAATTATAATTTTCCTATATTTCAGAATTTGATGTTGTTTTATTAATAAGTAATTAGAAGTAACAAACACATCATCCAAAAACCATCATTCCAGTCTACTGAATGTTTTACACAAATTCTAAGCATTGTATCTAGCCATAGATTATGGATTTCAAAATGTCTTATGAAATGAAATACTTATTCAATGACATTATTTTTCTTTTACTTACTAGAAATCAGGATGTCTCTAATGTAAAGTGTCAAATATTATGCTATATAACTTGTTAAAGCCAGAGTCTCTATTATGGCTCATTAACCCAAACTGGTGGCTTAGAAATGTGCAAAGATGGAATTATTACAATTATTCACTTGTTTCACATTTTTTCTGATTGTGGTTTTCTCTCTTACCTTGGCATTTGATTTTATTCTAATATTTTCCTATATCCCATTCATCAATGATTCTTTTCTTCTTTATGTTAGAAGAACTCTTCAGCTTTGTTGTGCTCACCACTGAATCTGTTTTACACAGAGTAAATGCTTTATTTGATGGACTCCTTTTGTGGTTTTAACTTTGCTATTCCAGTTTGATATTCTTTGAGCTCCTTTTATTATATACTTGCCTTTTCATGCCACCTTACTGCCTTTTATATATTAGCTTGATATTTTCTGACTTTTTGCTTCCATTTCATGGGTTAGATACTGCTTTAGATTTTTTAGATGATGCTAAATATCTTCTAAAACAGTTCTTGTATTCTTCCCCAAGGATGAATCGCTTCTGTTCTATTCTTAAAGCGACCTTCATTTTGCTTTGTTCTACTGTGCTTTTTATTTGTCCCCTGGCTACTTGTTCTAGAGTGAGGAGAGCTCAGCCTCAGGTGGGTGTACATGGAGAGCCAGTGTGCAGGCTGTGCCTACTCACAGCCCCAAAAGATCAGCCAGTCAGGAAGCACAATTCCACTCTTCTGTGTATACTACACAGTTCTTCAACTAGTATAGATTAAGGAACATGCCATAGTCATATAACTATTTATCATTGTGTAGAAATATGAATCTAGATTTACTCCTGATCACCAGAGATTTAGCCATACTTCCTGACCTGTCCCTTCATTAGAACACATTGCCTATCAGCAATACTTTACTACATTGAACACCACTTTGTCAAGTCACTTCTTTATCCTTTATGCCTTATCCTAAGTACAACACACACACCCACAAACACGCAAAAAGGTGGCAAAATTTAAATTATGACATTTGAATGGATAAAGAAAATGTGGTATGGAACACAATGGAACCTTACTCAGCAATAAAGAAGAACAAAATTATGTCATTTGCAGGCAAATGGATGGAACTAGAGAATACTTTTCTAAGTGAGATCAGCCAGTCTCAGAAAGTCAAGGGTTGTATGCTTTTTCTTATATGTGGAAGCTAGAGGGAAAATAGGAAACAAAAGGAACTTCAAATAAGTGAGGAGAAAGAGCAGTAGAATAGTGGAAGGGGATTGGGGGAGGCAGGTGGGGAGAGGAAAAAGTAAGACTGAGGAAAGTGTTCATATAATGTTATGTCCATATATAAAGGTATCACTACCAATCTCACTAACATGTATCGGGAGAGAGGAGGGGGGATCCGGGTGGGATATGGAGGGAAACACACCAAGTAATGGTGAATGTATGAATGTATCACTTTGAAACTCACTATGATGTATAATTACCATGCACCACTAAAATTATAAAAATGACATTGTTTTGGATAATGCAGATTATTATTATAATTCAAAACACCTAGTCAGTCAGATCTCTACTGAGGGGCAAAGAGAACATTGCCATGTGTCAGCAAGGCAGAAAGGGTAGAGAGGTAAGCAAACTCTTTCCTTCTGCAAATGTTTTTAACTTCGAGTAAAATGTTTTCCCAGAAACCTTTCTTTAGATAGTATTCCTTAGAATTGTGTCACATGTTCACTCATAAATACAGAAAAGTTTGAGTAATTGAACATGACAACTAGCAGTGGCTGACATTAAAAGAAATTGTAGTTCCGTCCTACTTCCTATTTCAATGCAGAGGGTTGTACAAGAAAATCTCTTTTTGGATGAGTTTTCTTAGTTTCTGCCATTTTTTTCCATGAGTAAATTATTTTAGCATACTTTTCTTCCTGGGCATTTGTTTTGAGTACTGGAAATCCCTTTCACAGTACAAAGATAATTGACACATGAGAGAAAATTTTCAGACATTGGATACACAATGGTGAGGGAAATTGGGAGGGGAATAATTCAGGAAAAATCTTGACGCAAACAAATCCCACAAGCAGATGTATAATTTAAAAGTTCCATAGTTTACTCTTTCCTGGAGATTTTTTTTTACAATTTTGATAAATTGAGAACTAATAGCTAGGGCACAGAAATATATAATGTAGAGTTCCAAAATGCTCATGTTCAAAACAGGGCATTTACTTTCTTCTTAAGCCATTAATAGCCTGTTGATTTCTTGGAACTCCTGACTCACTAGGTATCATGTTCATACTCTGAATAAATAGCTCTTGTTCCCGGAGTTAACCATCTGACTACTTATTGGCATCAGTCAATTTTAAAAAGCGGAACTTGAGAGTACTCGTAAAAAGGTACTTCATCTGTGGAATGCATTAGGCAGATATTTCAAGAGCTCTGTTAAAGTACCATGATAACCAGTAGTCATGGGGATCTCATTCTTTCTTTAGTCATTTGTAAATGTATCTCCAAGAGAAATTGGTCTATATACTATTTATTGCTAATTTTATTTGATATTTGTGTCAATGTGTGTGTCTTTTAAATTTGATTTGAAGTAGCACTCACTATTTCTAAAATATTTTATTGTAGAAAAGATTCTAGTATTAACCTATTTGTATTATTAGTTTTAAAATTATTTGATATCTGTATATAGGTATGTCTGTGCATATTTCATTGATATTATTGCTTATATCATTATATGCTTGTCAAATAATAAGGGTACAATAAATATTTTATAGACTTAGGAGAAGAATATATTACCCACAGTCATTGTATTCATATAATTTTATTTTTATCCTCATACTATTATAATAGTAAATCACTAAAGAATAAACTTGCCAGAATGGATGAGGTGTAGCATAAGAGAAAGATTGTCAGAGAGATAATTTCATAGGTTTATAACTATTATAGATAACTTGGCATCTTATATTTTGTACCTGTTTATCTTGTAAAAATTTTAGCTTATAAATTGTATCTTCCTGAGGTCTCATGATTCATCTCCTTTCCTGAATTCTCCCTTTATAGTTTTAACACCTTTCGAATTATAAGGTTTCAAGATTTTTTCAATAATGAATTTTTAGTGATTCTGTTAAAGTTGCAAATATTAGAAGAATAATATCTTTGTAATATAAATATTTACACCTGTTGTCCAATGATTTTTGGAATAGGTTCCCATTTTTTATGAAATTAACAGAGAGTCTTCTCATACCTTAGGGTATCTGTCTTGTAACCTCTTAAAGGACTTCCAGGTTTCCTCACAGCTGAATTATCAATTATATGACTAGTGATACTGCTAGTCACCACTTGCCAAGAGAGTCAGATATAATCATAAGAGACCCTCCAAAACCAAACTCCACTGTCAACTTTTAGATGGCCTGACTGCCTCATCTTTACTGTTTCTACTTATTCTCTGCAAATTTTGCTGAATACAGCATGGAAACCATGATGGAAACCATATAGAAGAGACTGGACTATGTCATCCATTTTTTTTGACCAGTCTTCATTTACCATGGTCACCAAAAGGAAGAGCCTGCTGTCACCCTGGAACCTAGTATATTGACAATTTCTTAGTGACGCTGTTCAGTATAGCTAATGTAGGTCTATGATAATGATGGGGATTTCATGATAAATCTTTTCTAATGTCCCATTTTATGACACTTTTATAAAATGCACTATCTTGATTTGGCCTAATTCATTTTTCCTAGACCAACTTCATCTGATACCTCCATCAAAGATCATAAGAACAAAAAGACACCCAAAAGAAGTGTGAATCAGTTTTTTTACACAGAATTGGGGAAAATACTAGGTGGGTTGGCTAAAAATGTAACAGTGGAGACCATAAGAATGGTTATATATGAATTGTTGCACACTCTAAAGTAAATAAAAGTTTAATTAAGTCCAAATTATTAGTATAAAAATCAGCCATCTGCCAGGTGTGATAGTACATGCTATATTTCCAGGCAAGAGGGCTCTTGAGCCCAGAAGTTTGAGGCCAGCCTCACTATGTGAGAAAATAGCAAGAAGGGGCCATCTATCAACTAGAAAGCACTAACCAGTCACCAAATCAGCCAGCACCAGAACTGTGAAAAAAAATTCTGTTGCTTATAAAAGATTCAATTTATGATCTCTTGTTATAGCTTCCTGAAAAGATTAAGACAGATGTTAAGGAAACTCATGTGTGTATACTAACTTTATAATACTAGATGAAAGGTAAATTTTGAAATTAAATTTCTTCTGAGCCTGAATTCATTGACAGTCTAATTTCCTGACCTATGTAAAGTCCATTATCAATATAACTGATCCTGACAATGTTTAGCTTAATGATAGAGAAAACTGAGGATATTAAACAAATTTAAGTTTTTTCTTTCTTGTTTTGCACAAAATATTCTTCAAAGGTTATCAGCTGACATTTCTGGATGATCCAATGTTAGTTGCAATGTAATGTTATAGGAAAACATATCAAAAGAGAATTATAAGTAGTTAAGAAAATAGTTTTGGTAGTTACATATAGAAGACTTTGCATTATAGGTTTCTTGTTATTATGAACAAGTTATGCCTAATTTTCTTCCTAGAGTGAGTCAAAACACTGAAGCAGACACAATAGTTCTGGAATTATTGGGAATACCTTTTTAGATAAGAGTCCAGTGATGCTAATATTGCTAGTGATGTTTTGAAAATGTGCTAAAAATTTATGATTACCACTGCATGAGAATGGAAAGGTTCTCTCTCACTCTTTCCCCAACTCTTCTCATGAAATGCCCTATATTCCTGTACAAAGCCAGCTGCCATTGATCAGATTTCCTGAACATCAAGCAATAGACTAGGAAAGAGTTGAAATCAAGACATTTGTGAATTGATCAACAGAAACAGTAAATTATGTTATCTCTAATTTTAGATCAATTTTGGAAAATTTTTCATTGTGATGGATGTCTGTTTTTCTACATATAAACGTTCCATTTATCCTTTGTTAAAAGGCCTGTCGTACTTTGGGGGAACCATTCCACCAGTTTTGAGCTCTGTGTTACTTGCAGAATTGACATTAAGTTTCACTCTGGGGCCAAGAGCCAAATGTAATCCAGTAGCACATCCTCCTTTGACTGATTCATGAATTGGTGCATTTTCTAGTTTAGGTCACCTACCTTCAGATCCACCATTTCAATGAGATTTTTGGTACAGCAAAATCTTCTTTCCACATAGGTTACTGTAAAAATAGAATGTAGGTTGGAGCTAATATAACCTCCTACCTCCAGGAGGTGGTAATAATCTGTCTGTGAGGGAAGAAAATACAAAGGAAAAGGCCCAACTATGCTTGGACTTCTCAATTAAAGAAGAAAATAAACTTTATTTTTATACAACAATTAATGTAGGATTGTTATATTGCTTTGCAAATAAAAATTCCTCACTGTAACTTCTTACATCAATGATATCTATAAATTTATATCTCTGTCCTTATTTGCATGTTACATTACCTAATTGATCTTAGTTAGAGTATGGTAATTATTGTGTGCCAATTTTCCAAGGGCTCTTATGACACATGATTACTGAGAATGTACCATACTAACATAAACAAGCAGATATATGTCAGTGAGAATTTTTCAAATATTTTAAACTCATTTTGCTTAGACTGTATTGATTAAACATATATGTGTATATATTTAGGAATTAGTAATATCAGATAACAATCTGCAAATAAATTGATATGCTAGTGGATTTCAGATTTATTATACTTAATTGAATTCAAATGTAATATTTTACTCTAAGGAGTATTCTGAATTCAATTGTTTATTTCTGAAATACATGAACTTGTTTAGTAGGACTTTACCTTTAATTAGAAGAAAAAGAAAGGAAAGGAAAGGAAAGGAAAGGAAAGGAAAGGAAAGGAAAAAAAGGAAAGGAAAGGAAGGAAGAAGGAAGAAAGGAAGGAAGACAGACGGACAGACAGGCTATACAACATGAAATATTGTATTTCCTTCCTTCACAGACAGATTATTACCACCTCCTGGAGGCAGGAGGTTATATTCATCAACATGAGCTGATGAAATATTAACATAAAATATACTATACAGAAGAAAAACTGCAATTTATTTAACTACCCTAAAAATAGCACTTTCTTATAATATAGTATAAGGTGAGCTATAGTGAAGTCCACCAAAATTTCCAGTAAGACATAACCTTTATTTAACATTGAAGTAGTTCTTGAATCCTGCCAAGACATGATTTCACCTGCATTTTATCAGCTTTAGGTGTTTCAGCTTCAAAGAAAACACATCTTCTGCAACCCAATCATGGTCTTTTCCCTGGGATGGAAAGAAACCGGCACACTAATGGAAGGAATTGTAATAACTTGTTACTGGGTAGCCTGGGGATAAAAAAGCCAGAGCTAGACAAATTCCTATTATCTCTGTTGTCCAAAAATAAGTATGAAGGCAAAATATTATTGAAGCTCCTCATTTCAGGAAGATTAAGGAGGCAAAGCTGAGAAAGTAAAGGTCTTCGAATGCAGTTTCAATTCAATGATGAAGTGGAAGTAAATCTGTGAATCATGTCAATAAGCTTGAAATATCAGAGAAAATGGAACATCTAATGCACTAAGACAACTAGAAACCAAGGATGTGTGCACTATCATAGCATGTTTTTCCTTATGTATTATGTTTTTCCTTAGGGTCTCTGGTGCCATACAGTAAAACCCATACATTTCTTGCTAACAACAAAAAAATAGCTCTAATTTGTGGTCTCTTATAAATACAATGACTCAATATCTCTGGGAGTCGAGGAATCTGAAATGCTGTTATAAACAGCATTTATAATCTGAAATGCTGTTATAAACCCTTAGAGATTAGAGGTGACTGAATCAGCTGTATTGTCCCAATTTTACATAACCCACTTTAACACCCTCTTATTTATGATTGGTCTTTAAGAAACGAATATGGTCGTTTGTACATCAACTGGTGAAAGTTGGAGTTATTATGTGATGGTGTTTCAACTAGCCAAGAGTTCTGCTCTTGAATGAAATATACTATACAGAAGAAAAACTGCAATTTATTTTAACTACCCTAAATATAGCACTTTTTATAATATAGTATAAGCTGAGCTATAGTGAAGTACACCAAAATTTAGTGAAGAATGAATATGAATATGAAGAATGAATATCTTTGTCTTTGAATGTATTGAAATACAGCAGTCAATACATATGATAATGTTTCTTACATTTCTCCCTATAATGTAAAATAATGGAAAAGATAAATAAAAACTGATATTTGAAAACCTGCTGTTTGAAAAAAGATAAAAACAGTATAAATTTAAAAAACATTGTCCTTTAAACCACACTCTGATTATAGTATATTAAAAATCAATGAAAATGCATACAAGAAATATATCTTTTATGTCGATGTCTGAAAGGTAGATATATTTAGTGATATCATAAACCATTTTGGTTGTTGGTTTTGAAAACCCCTGTTCATTTTTTCTTTTTTGTTACTTTTGGATATTTTAATTTCATGTGCCCTTTCCCTAAAAAAAGATTATGTAAGATATGAAGGGATCATCTGTGTATTTAATATTGATAATATTCAGTAATTTATCCACTAGGAAACATTTATTAAGCATGTATCTCATTTATAGAGTGGGATATATATATTAACAAACAAGACAAAAAGAACATATACATAGAGCTTGCTTTCCCATTAGGGAAATGTAACCATTAAGCAATACCACCAGTTATACTATCAGTAGTAAGATATGGTATTAACAAAAACAGCCAAACACTTTGTAGGGGTTAGGCTACATGTTCACAGCGTGTATTACCACTAATTATTGGTAACCGATAACTTCTCTGTGTTTCTAAAGTGAATTAACACTTCAAAGGAAATATTTGTTAGCCGAAAGGAAGAGATAATTGCCTTTCTTTGTAAATTCCTCATTGATATTTTATGATTTCATTCTCTCCTTTGTCCAGGATCATAGATAATGTCATCAAAAGTCCTCTAGTTACTTTTACATAGAAACCTCAATATAACATGAAAAAACATGTCATGGACAACAAAAAACAACAAAAAAGCAAACCACTCTGTAGGGGTTAGGCTACTCTGAGGAGAGAGACAATTTTGAGTAGAGATTTAAAAGAAGTGAGGGATGGAGCTATGTAGCTACTGGAGCAAACCCATTCCATGTGAAATAAGAGCTAACAAGGTGAGACAGATGCTTTTGAGCATAACTGAGGAGTAGCTGGGAGGTCAGTGGTGATTAAGAACATGTCGAAGCTGACAAAGTTAGTGAAGTTTCAGCAGATCAGACCACACAGCAACTGGCAATTCAAGGGGAAGATGTCGATTTTTACTATTCTGGATGAGATGGGAAGTCTCTGAAACATTTGGAGTGAAATGTCAATAATTTAAATTGAGTAGATTTTAAAAGGATATCTGTAGTACCGGAGTAGAAAACCACCTGTAGAAATTAAAAGATGGAAGGAGAGAAATCAGTAATGAGACTACTGACATAATCCTTGCAAGAGATGATGTAGCTAACATGGGAGTGGGTGAGTGGAGATTGGTGGGGAATGCATGGGGCCCGGATAATTTCTATAATATTATATTTTAATTTCTATTATATATAGTTTGGAAAGAGGGAAAGAGTCCTTCACTGATTTTGCTCTGAGTATCTCAAGGAAGGGAATTGCCAAGTATTGAGATGTAGGGCACAGCCAGAATTAAAGGAGAATTTGGGGGATGAGGGAACATGGTATAGATGTTTCTTTGCAAATGCCTTTCCAGCACTTCAGTGGAGATGCCAGGTAGGCTAAGAGTTGCATGATGTTTCTTTGTTTTTTGTCTTTTCCCGGGCAAAGTATGGGATACAAATATAAATTTGTTATCACCAGCAAATAAATTTTATATAAAATGAGAAGGCTATATGTGATCACCCAGTTAGTTAGTGAAGATAGGATGTCCAAGCAAGATCCTATGATAACTCAATGTTTAAAATTAAGAATATGGGGAGAAATTATCATAGGAAACAAACAAACAAACAAACAAATAAATACTGAGTTAAGGAAGGGAAATAGAGATGTGTCTAAGTTGTCAGTAATAGAAGCCTGGTAATAACATTATCTACAACACTGGACAGAAGAGGGGAGGAATTCACAAAATGTCAAAGAGGGATTAAGCACAGGCAACATCTCTTCCTTTAGGCTCACAAATATATCCTTTGAAGTGCCAGTACACCTCAGTGCACAGAACAGTTATTGGTTACCAAAAACAAGAAGTGTCAAGACAGTAACTGTTCTTTCACAACTTTAGGCTATCATTGATGCAATAGATGATGGGTAGCAGTATATTAATTGATACATAGGATTGAATTTTGGCAGACTCTAGTGTCCTTGTTTCTATCTTAATCTCTTCCTTGGATCTGTTACATGCAATATATAAGATTATTGTCGATTTTTCTATTTTTAATTGAGCACCTTTGCTTAATATATATATATATATATATATATATATATATATTATGATAAGCTATTTTTACTTGCTTTAGAACCCATACTCTCCCTCATATTTTTTAATTTTAATTTTTGGTTCCTTTTTTCCTTAGTAGGGCATTTTTAAGAATGAGATTGTAAACTGATCACATATGAATGAATATTAAAAGGTCTTAATTGCAGTGGGCATGCTTTCTGATTGCTGAGTATTCTTTGTTCTTGCTATAATAAATGAGAGTGGGAATCTAAAAGATTAGTGAGAGTTGCTCCAAGACTGATATTTTCATGAAATAGTCTAGTCTTAAATTAAATCCACTTCAAGATTCAGGCAGACAGCCAAGAGAAGCAGGATTTTAGACAAAATGAAATTATTTCCTTGGCATACTACAATTACCAGATCAATCTCAGTTAGCCAACCTGGTATAGTAAATACTTGGAAGAATAGCTACATTCTTTTGTTTATGTATTGCCCATGAGTACTTCTGTGCTACAATGAATATTTTTAGTGATTGCAAAAGAAATGATATGACTCACAATGTCAAAATATGTACTTTCTGTACCTTTAAAGAAAAAGCATTGTGTTAACTGCTGCTCTAGATCAGTGGTTTGAAACACTAAAGCAAACTCTTCTGGCCAAAGAAAACTGAGAAATAGGTTTAAGCCTAGAACCATCCCTCCTTCCTTTGCTAAGTTTGAGTAGATCTGTAGAATCTGAGGGCACTTTTACACAATCTAAAAAATCAGTGACCTTAGATCATCATGAAGTGCCCAATAAATATTTTCTTTGATGATATGGATAATGACATAAATCCTACAGATGAAGGTAACTAACAGAAGCAATGATTGAATGCAGTTGAAAAATGAAAAACCAACATTGAGCACCTATTAAGCACCAGACATTGAGCACCAGACATGTACTGGAGGAGTGACAACATGATTCTTTGGATGTGGCACCTTAAAATTTGTTTTCCAGGATTTGTCCTACTTTTGTTGACTTTAAGGGTACTCATTATATTAGTTAAAATATAGAAGAACAAAATTATGTCATTTGCAGGAAACTGGATGGATATAGAGAACATTATGTTAAGTGAGATTATCCAGTCGCAGAAAGTGAAGGATAATATGTTTTCTCTCATATGCAGAAGCTAGGGAGTAATTGGGATATCAGAGGAACTTCAGAAATTGGAGGAGAAACTCCAATGGAGCCAGGGATATATATATATATATATATTTTTTATATATATAGTCTATATATAAACTATATAAACCAAAGATATATATAAACTATCTATATATAGTTTAATTGGGCTTACCAATGAAGAGATAAATTAACTTTTTCCTCCTCTTTAGTTTTACCACATATTTAATAACATATTCTACTTTCAGTTATACTCACAATAAGAAGATTCAAAACCTGTATCCAGTTTTAATCCTGGGGGATTTTGAAATGTTATTCATGTTCTTTTTCTTATAATTTATTTTGCCTTCCTGATACTCACATAAAATGCTAAATTATAAAATAAATTATGTACTTTGACTAATTTCTATAACTAGGAATTTCTGTATTTAAGTGGATGCAGAAAAAAAGATAAGAAAAGGAAAAAGCCATGTAAATGGAATGCCAGGATTATCTAAAGTTAAGGGAAAATGGGAACAAAATCCTGGATTAAGAGGTCTTTCTTTGATATAGTAGTGTGATTTCCTGCTTAGGAAGATGAGTGAAGTTCAAGCTCTTCCCTCTACCCCAACCCCCAAATCCTGCTCCACCCTAGTGTTCTCAGTGCAGCCAACAGCAGCTGCACCTACCCAGTCACTCAGAACAAAAACCTCAGCAGCATTTTTAATTTATTTAGCTCAATTTTCATATATAATCTATCAACAGTCCTAGTGAATTATCTCCTAAATAATCAGCACTACGACTACTCTGATACGACACACTCATTACATCACTCTCCATCTACTGCAGTGGTCTCCCTATTGCTCTTCATTTAGTGGTTCTCCATCCCAATTGTTCTCCCATTCTTGCTCCATTCAATCTGGCCTCTACAAGGCAGTGATTTATTTTTTAATTTTTTGTGTGGTATTGGGGACTGAACCCAGGGCATTCTACCTCCGAGCTACCACCAGCCCTATTTTATTTTTTATTTTGAGAAAGGTTCTCAATAAATTACCACTTGTTGGCCTGGAACCTGTCATCCTCCTGTCTCAGCCTCCCAAGTGCTGGATCACAGATGTGTGCCACCACACCCAACTAATGTGATCTTGGATCAGCAAAAGAGGGATTGATGAGTAGTGTGATTCAATGTATATGTAACTTAGAAAAATTCTACCAATATGTTAGATATTTTGTTTAAAGTTAATTTTTTGAATAGTGTATGAAAATTATTCAGGTGTGTTATTCCCGTATGAATATGAGAAATTGCACTGGGAAATTACTTTGGTACCACTGTCAAACATTCCCTACACCTATGTGGGCCTATTTCCATTTTCTCTGTTCTGCCCATTGCTCTGATTGTCTTCTGTTTATCAATGTAGCTTCACAGTGACTCTGGAAATCACGTTGTGTTGTTATCAATTCCATACTTCTTTTCTGAAATTGTATTAGCTTATCTGGGCCATTTATACCTCCATGGACATTTTTTCTGTAATTGTAAATTTCTATGAAAACTCTATTTTATTGTCATTTTATTAAATCTATAAATCATGTTGGGTAGAATTGAACTCTTAGTAATCTTCTGATTAATAAGCCTGTTATATCTTCATTTATTTCTGTAGGGCTTATAATTTCTACTAATGAGCACTGCTTTCTTATTTCTAAACATGTAAGTCTTATGCCTTTTATTAAATGTATGCCTGAACATTTCACATTTTGATGCTACCCTAAATAGTATTTACTTATTTATTTAGTGGCACTGGGAATTGAACCCAGGGCCTCATGCATGCTAGGAAAGTGCTCTGCCACTGAGCTACACACCAGTACCTACATGGTATTTTAATATGCCCAATTGGCATCTTTTGATTATTTGTAAAGATCTTATCACTTTTTTGGTGCTGGGGATTGAACCCAGGGGCACCAGGGGCATTCTACCTTGAGCTACACTCCCAGCCCTGTTTTATTTTTATTTTGACACAGGATCTTGCTAAGTTGCTGAGGCTGATTTCAAACCTGTGATCCTCCTGTCTCAGCCTCCCACATACTGGGATTACAGGCATGCATCACCACTCCTGGCTCTTATCACCATTTATTTCTTTGTTAGATCATTTAAAAACATATGTTGCCTTTTTCCCACACTGAAAAGTTAGCAAATCACAAGTTCCTTTTGTATCTTGATTACTCCTACATTCTCAGTTCTATGACAATACTGACACACAGTAGTTTCTCTGTAATAATTTATTCCTGAGTTAATGTTCTGTATGTGTGACTTTGGAAATTTTTGGAAAATTATATAATTTCCTTAGGTGTGTGTGTGTGTGTGTATGTGTGTGTGTGTGTGTGTGTGTGTATGTGTGTGTGTGTGTATGTATATGTGTGTGTGTGTGTGTGTGTATGTGTGTATGTGTGTGTGTGTGGTGTATTAGTAATAGTAGTAGTCCTTATACTTCTTGAGTTTTATCACTATTAAATCTTATAATTTTTAAAATAAAAATAATAGCATCTAAAGACAATGAGTATTCTAAACTTCTTTAAAAAATGAGGCATCTTTACAGGATGAAAAGTTACTAACAACATTGGTCTCAGTTTGAGGAGTATCAGAGAACCTGTACCAAGTTTATTTATTTATTCATTCATTTATTTATGTTTGTGGTAATAGGATTGAACCCAGAGGCACTCTACGATGGAGCTACATCACCAGTCCTTTGTATTATTTTTATCTAGAAATAGGATCTTGCTAAATTGTCCAGGCTGGCCTTGAACTTGCAACCCTCCTGACTGGGATTACAGATGTGCACCACCACATCCAGCTAACTTGTTCCAAATTTATAATTGTAAAATGTACTTAAAATATGAACTTCATTATTTTATTATATTTAAGAAATGATTTGGGGGCAGTTATTAATAATGGAGTATGCTAATGTGTTTTAATCTCTAATTTTTTAAAAGAAAAATTTCAGGATATTTTTAGGATATTTTTCAGGTTATAATTTACGGACCCTTATTCAACAGATAATTTATATAATAGAAGAAAATGTATAGTCACCATTTCACTATAGAAAGAACTAAACTGAACAAATAAGCTCCATTTATTAGCCAATCAGCCATAGCAATACTGATATATTTAATAATTCAATTAAAATTTAAGAATTGTAGAATGCTCACTATTTTTCAGACCATAATATGATTTTATTTTTAAAAAACTATAAAATTTAATAGTGATAAAACTCAGGGATGAAAACTACAAGATTTAATAATAGTGATAAAATTCAGGGAGGTAAGTACTTCTACTACTACCACTGCTACTATACACACACACACACACACACACACACACACACACACCCCTACCTAATGAGATTAAAGGATTTTCCAAGTTCACACATCTAGAATGAAACATTTGAGTTAGTGATTTCAGAAAGATAGTCACTGGACAGCTCTGTTTGCTCACTTCAGTGGTTAAAATATTAATCATTCTAAACTACTGTCTGCTCAGATTTACCACTTCTCGTGTTAGGTGTGGAAGGTGGGTATCAAGTTGGACTTGTGTTAACACAGATAAATCTTTCTATGTTTATTTTTGAGGAGCTAAGAAATTATGAACATATACAACACCAGAGCCCATGCGTTATTAAAAAGTGGTTTGGATTTAATTATATTTATAAAACCCTCAAATAATATGAAACTGTATTTGCTTCTAGGAGCAGTGACCTTCAACAGTATCATTACTCCGCCATGTCCTGTGTAAATGTTGATTGATCAGGCATCTTGACTATATGACATGATGTCAGATTCTCTTTCCATATTTTTATGTTATAGACATTCTAAAAGGTTTTATTTTTTTAATTTTCGTGTTCAGCGTGCTGGGGGTACAGGAAGGGATACTACCTAATGGACCTCAGTTCCTGGACCACATCATTTCTTTCTTGAGTTTTGGTGTCGTATAAAAGAAACTCAAGGGGAAAGGACAGAGCCAAGCACTTGCCAGGCATCTCTGCTCAAACAACATATGATAGGGAAGTCACTGACATACTGCATCACACCATCTCCTTCTCTGCTACTCTGCCCTTGATGTTTTACTAGGACAACAAATTACCTTAGAATATCTGCTTTCTCTTTAAAGGAAATTTCTGACTCCTACCCCAGCTCATCTGTTCCTCTTTCAGGACACCAGGCATTATACATTCTCATCCTATTTACCTAAGTAACACTCTATCCTAGACCCCATCTCACCACTATTCACCAGCTCCTAACCTGATCTCTAGTCAGCATGACTCATAACTATGCATTAAATGCCAAATATTACACCATCACTATGCTGGTGGGAAAAAAGACCAGCTAAGATAGCACTTTTTCCATGAGAAATATCAGGAACTTATATTGAAGTGGAGGTCAGATTATTTCAAAGTAAAAGGGAAGGAATATCATAGACCTACACATTAGGCTCACCTAAAATGTTTTTAAAATTCCTAAATCCAAGTCTTCATCCCAAACCAATTAAATGTAAGTCTATGGGGGTGGATGGAGGCATCAAAAGATTTTTAACACCACTTATAGATGATTCCAATTGGCAGCCAAGATTGAGAAACATTAGGAGGTAGATGTGGCAGCTTAAGATTTGAAAAAGGTTGTGTGTTAGAGGTGCTACAGGTGAGACATCAGGGATGGATAAGAGTGAGCTTGACCATCACACATCGAATGACTGCTCTGAGTTTACAAAACACTAAGAGAGAGGCATGGTCCATTGAATTCTCTGGAATGTTGACATTGATTTTTGTAAATAAATGAGCTTTGCAAATAATCTTTATGTTTTTTTCTCTTGTTATTTTCCCAGAATGAGTTTCTAGATATAAGTAGCCAGAAAGGCAAGAGAGAAAGTTGTGGGAAGATGGGGACTAATTTGCAAAATATACTATGAAAAGTTGATTGTTGCATAAACTTTGAACATACAAATGAGTATTTCTTTTTTTTTTTTTTTGCGGTACCGGGGGTTGAACGCAGGGGCCTTCTACCTTCGCGCTCCACCCCTGGCCCTATTTTTTTATGCTTTATTTTTGAAACTGGGTCTCACGAAGTTGCGGAGGGCCTCACCAGGTAGAGAGAGAGAGAGAAAGAGAGAGAGAGAAGAGAGGAGAGAAAGAGAGAGAGAGAGAGAGATCACGCGCGCGCGCTTGCTCGCTGAGGTTGGCTGCGAACCTGGATCCTCCGGTCTCCGCCTCCCAAAGTACTGGGATTACAAGCGTGCACCACCACGCCCGGCTGAGTATTTCTTAAAATAGTTTGAGATTCTTCAAATTAGACCTACAAAACAGTTGTACTCTGCTGCAGTTTATGTAATGGTATACATTAATTATTATTTAGGCATTAATTTCACAGGGGCAAAAGGAAAATAAATAATCTTGAGAGCCCTACACTTTTACTGTATACATCTGGGAAACTCAGATTTTTACACATAAGTATTTTATATATGAATAGTTAGTGGATACCTCAATACACCTTAGTTTTTCCCCCTGTGTTTAACAGAGAAACTATTTAAGAGAAAACTTTATTCCTTTTTCAAATATGTATAGATGCACCTAGAAAAATATCTTTCTCATCTTTCAAAATTGAAAACTCATAATGTGTTATTTGGAAATAAAAATGCTCAGAATAAATCTCTGTGAGAAAATAACTTTGTATATGTCATAAACAAATCTTTACATAATTCTATTTTTATTGGTGATTGTATTGTACATGATAGTGAAATTCATAATGATACATTAACATATGCACATCGCCTTATTTAATCTATTATCTTTACATGTTTGTGCACATAGTATTGATTAAATTTTCCATATGTCTCTTCCAACTATATGATGTTTTTAAATATTGGGAAGGAAGTGATAATTCAGCAAATGACAAATCTTCAAACTTTGCATTTTGAAAATTAAACCCTGTCTATCTATGTTCTACATCTATACCCTAAAGAAAAATTATTGTTTTTTCTTTAGAACTTGAGCTTGAAAAGGTGTGAAAGGTCAAGGGTTTCAAAGCAACCACATAAATGGGTGTGGTGGCGCACACCTCTAATCCCAGTACTTGGGAGGCCGAGACAGGAGAATCACAGGTTTGACGGCAGTCTCAGCAATCTAACGAGACCGTTTCAAAATAAAACATAAAACTAGCTGGGGAAGTAGTGTGGAGGTAGAATGCCTCTGGGTTCAATACCCAGTGCCAAAGATCAAAATAAATAAAAACAACCACTAGATGGAGCCCTGAATCCTGAACATATGAGAAATGTCAGAAACTAAGAATGACAATTTTGAACCTACTGTTACCATGGTGACCTGCTTGGCTTGTTGTGGTTTCTTTTCCTTAGGCCACTTTCCCCCTCTCTGTCCTTTCTAAATATATGAATTTACTTTTTTATGCATATGGTTACACATTATGTCATTGGAAAAAAGTGAGAAATGCACTAACTACATTTAAAATTTCTGCTACATGAAGTCCCCGGTGCTTGTTGATTCTAAGGGGAATTAAAAAGGAAGTATAAATCATGGTATTTGTCAAAACAGAATTTACAATCTAGATTAAGACATAAGAGGTGAACATTAAGACCAAACAAACAAAACCAACTATATGAGGAAATACTTGATCATGTATTAAATATGAACTATTTGGGGGTTTCCAGGACTCTCTGCATGAAACAAAAGATGTGGCTCATTAATCTAGTGATCACTGGTTTGTTGTGTTTCTGGAAAAACTGTGTTTTGTTTTGTTTTGTTTGTACTAGGGATTGAATCCAGGGGCATTCTACCTCTGAGCTACACCCGCAGCCCTATTTTATTGATTTTTTTTTTTTATATTGAAACATGGTCTCACTAAGTTGCTGAGGCTGGCTGTGAACCTGTGATCCTCCTGTCCCAATCTCCCAAGTACTGGGGTTACAGGTGTGTGCCACCACACCTGGCATGAAACACTGTCTTTTTTTGTGTGTGTGTGGTACCGGGGATTGAACCCAGGGGCTTTCTACCTCCGAGCTACACCCCCAGCCCTATTTTTTGTACTTTATTTTGAAACCGGGTCTCATGAAGTTGCTGAGGCTGGCTGCAAACCTGGATCCTCCGATCTCCACCTCCCAAGTACTGGGATTACAAGCATGTGCCACCACGCCCGGCTGAAACACTGTCTTTTAATCTCCCTCATCAGAAAAAAAAAGTCTTATCAGTGTTTCTGAATATGTGCACACACTTGAAAATGTACAGTTATGAAGTGGCAGTATTTCGACAGGGGAAATGGAAATGGAAAGCTGTCAAATCTAGGTTCTGTCATGGACCTTGGGCGATTTGCATTCAGTGTGAGATGCATTCTTCAGTAAAGAGTGCTTTAAGTGCTTGCATGGGATATACACTGAGGATAGTGGACAATGATGTGTCTCCAATACTTTAAAATGAGGTTTTGACATTGAGAGTTATATTGATAAAATAAAAAGGACATTAAAACTGATTCTCAATAGAAATGCTTTTAAGTTTTAGGTGTTTCAGAAATCAAAACAAGGGGAGAATTTAGAAATCTTATTATATCATTGTTATATGATAAAAAACATACCACTGTTTTTCTCAGTGTATTGTGAGAGGACCTTCTGTTATGGATTGAACGTTTATGTCTCCTTCTAAATCACATGTTGATACATTAACCCTCTGTGTAATGGTATTCAAAGGTGGGACCTTTGTAGCTAATTAGGGTTAGGTCGGGCTGTGGGGTGAAGCCTCCATGACAAGATTAGTGCCCTTATGAAAAGAGAACATCACCAGGAAGAGGACTCCCACCAGAACTCAGCCACGCTGGTAGTCTGTTCATGGACTTCATGCCTTCAGAACTGAGAGAGATCATTTTTTGTTGTTGAAGCTACATGGTTTCTGATATTCCAATATTCCGTTACAGCTACCCAAAACAGCTAGCTACCACTACATCACAATCACCCATGGTATGTGTTTGAACCAGGCCTTCATGGTCTCCTCCTGAGACCTTTTGGCAGATACCCTATAAATGAAAGAACAAATAAAATATACTACCTGAGTAAATGAAGAGTAAAGTGATGACTGAGGAAATAGGCGTGATTAATGTCTTCCTGTAAGAAAGAAGGTGATCTCACGACAAACCAGCAGACCAAGTATTTTTGAAAAGGTGAAGTCCTCCTGTTTCGTGGCTTCTTTCTTTTTTTAATTTAGACTCAAAACTTAAATCCTCAGAGTCCTTCATCAAGCACCACAACTTAAGCAGCTCACTTTCTCACACACATCCCTCTGCTTGTCTCTGTCTTACCACCTATGGCAAGGAGTTGTTGTCTTACTTATGCATGTGATTTTTTATTGTTTACTTTTCCCACTAGGTGGTAAAATATTCATTAAGTAAAACGATTCATAAAAAGTATTTAATTCAAATTTTATAAATGGAACAGAATTAAAAGGAGAGTCTGCTGGGAACACAATACAAACTCCCCCAAACAGTCTATTCTATATTCAAGTAAATTAGTCAGATTAGCCTCTTATTATTTCTTTTTTTGTGTGTGGTACCGGGGATTGAACCCAGGGGTGTTCTACCTCCGCGCTACACCCCTGGCCCTATTTTTTTTTATACTTTATTTTGAAACCGGGTCTCACAAAGTTGCGGAGGGCCTCACTAGGTAGAGAGAGAGAGAGAGACAGGGAGAGATAGAGAGAGAGAGAGAGAGAAAGAGCTGAGGCTGGCCGCGAACCCGGATCCTCCGGTCTCCGCCTCCCAAAGTACTGGGATTACAAGCGTGCGCCACCACGCCCGGCTAAGTATTTCTTAAACTGTCTATGGAATTGCATTGATCTGCCCTATTTTGGGCAGTCATCCTCTAAGTGAAAGTGGGGGCAGTATGCTTCTCATAACTAACAATAATACTTTTATGTTAAGTGTCTTGGGAATATAATGATGTCTGTAATATGAAATACTAATGTATGAGCAGAGTGAGAAACATTTGCCTAAAATATTGTTTTTTTCCCACAGGAATGGAGAGTTTGACTTCATCTATTTGAAGGGAGCAAGGGTATGTGTGTGGATTACATGCTTCCTATGTGGACCAAACGTGAGTGGCTAAGGGCACACTGGCTTCTCATGGGGAACAAAGCAGTTCCATGTGAACAGTATTCTGGCAGATGTTTTTAAAAGTATCTGTTATTCATTTGAAAAGTAGATCTTATTATAAGAAAATAATAAACATTTCCTAGAACAACTGAACACAAAAGCCATTTTCCCACAACATCCTCTGTCACTGTTCCCCAAAATAGAAACAATACAGGATTCACATAAAGGTCAAGGGATAATTTATTCTATTTATTAACTCAAATTCAATGTTTTAAAGAATCTTTGAACCTCGATCCATTTAGGTATTCAAAAGGGTTCCACTGTTTCCTCAATTACTACTCCACTGCCAAATGAATGGTACTTTATTGAGTGTTTTCTAAGAGACCAACACTATGCCTAATGCAGCACAAACCAAAATTATGGATCCTGATCTAAAATAAATTAGCATTTTGAAAACAACAAAAACAGTACAAGAAAGAAAGGGTGTCTGTGAATCTCTAAATCATGACACAAGCAGAAAATACAATAGATATTCAAAGAATGGGAATGTAGATAAGCTTGGGAGGCTCTAAATTGTCAGAAAAGTTTTGGTTAAGGACACAGAGGTAGAAACAGCTCTAACTGAAGTTGTGACTTTGTGAATACTGAAATGAGATCCAGGACTTTGGGAAGGGTTAGACCCCCAGTCTCTGCTCTGGAAAGTTACTACATGAGCTTTTTCAGGAAGCACGGATTCTCTCACACATGTGCATCCTAACCTAAAATACACTCAGGGGAGTATCATTTCAGGACTCGTGTGTCTTAGACAACACATCTGATTTGAAGCTTAAGAGTTGAGGCTAACTCATACTTGGAAAGATGAACCAGGAAGATCATCAGTTTGAGGCTAGAGTACAGAATTTAGTATGGAATTTAGTGAGACCCTGTTTCAAAATAAAATGGAATAAAACAGGGCTATCTGTAGCTCAGAGATAGAACTTCCCTCCCTAGGTCCGATCTCTAGTACTATGCAAAAAAAAAAAAAAAAAAAAGAAAGAAGAGGAAGAAAGGAAGGGAAGGAAGAAGGGAACAAGGAGGAGAGGCTAATTCAAAATCTTTCAGAAAATACTTATTAGGCTGGTAGATTGGTAGACAACATTTACTTGTAATATCTCAAGTTAACCTGGCCAGGTAAAACTGACATTCCAATAAGTGAGCTTTGTGGTACTAGGGTAGGGGATCCTAATTTCATCCTTACTTATTAATAGACTTGGAAGTAATTTTTGCAGTTGTTAAACAGTGAGGAGCATAAATTGAATGTTAGTATGCATGTTAGCATAAAAATAGGGAGAAAGGAATTATATGTTTAAAATATGGGTAAATGAATTATAAATAAGTTTTAGCATGTTTAGACTTTCCTAGGCCTCTTAAAATTAATTTTTTGGTTTGGTAGAATTTATGAACTTTGAGAAGCTCTGTTTATTCTCCCCTCATAGTTTAATAAAAGTTCCTTTAAAAACGGGGATTGAAAACAGTACAAAATAGCAAATACGCCTTCAGGAATACACTTTAGGAAATTGAATAATGACACAAACATCAAGGTCAGAGTCTCAGATGGATTCCTTTTCTGCTTCTGATATAAAGTCTCTAAGTACTGAATGAAAAAGAAAGTCCTGCTGAGGAAGGGAAGAGAACATCCACCTGCCCGTACAAGAGACATTGGCGCTTTGTGGAAGAGACACGATTAGGACTCCCGCTTTCTCACAGGCGGCAGGGAGTGGAGATTGCTGCCTCACCCACAGTTCAGTGTTGTTTGGAGGCTGACAACAATCAAGAATAAAGCCTTTTCTCTGTGCGCTTCACAGAGTCAAGCGTGACTAAACAGCACAGCAAGCTGGCAATGGAGCTGGGCCACTTGGAGCTTATTCCTTTCTGTTAGTTCCCTTTAAATCTGAGTTGTCAGCTAAGCAAACCTTTGAGCATGTGAAGCGATCCATTGAACAACTCAGTGATGAAAATGAACAAGCTTGCTCCTGCTGCTTACTCTCAGTTACACTTTACTTATGCTCCTCAGAAGAGACAGGAAAATATCCCAAATGCCTCTAGAGTCTTCACACTCGTGGCAGAGTTCCATCGAATTCATACTTTTTCAGTGTCACAACTGGCCCCACTGCATATATCATGACACCTTTGATTTGGACACTGTCGGGCCAGCTGTGTTGCAGAGGAGGTTTCGGTGGTGAGATCCCCAGAGAGAAGAAAGCACACAAAGACACCATCCGGAGAACAACAAGAGCAACTTAAGTCGACAGACCTATTCCTTATATAGGGTTCTGGGCAAAATGGCACATGTCCACGCCAGTGTGGACGTGCGCAGGCATGCTGCATTTTCTCCATCATACTTATATAACTCACTGCACATCTGTGGTTGCATGGGATGAGCAGTGTCATGTCCTTACCACTGACCTGTACTTCCTCAGGGCCCCACACTCCACCCCTTTCAAGATGGCAGTGCGTGACTTGACCCAGACAGCATTGCATTGAGCCCAAAGACCACAACAGCAATAGAGGGTGCAACAGGTGACTATGAGTCCTCCAGCCACACAGGTGAGGTTAGTCAATACCCATCTCCAGGAGGAGCCCAGTGAGTTCTGCTGGTTGTAAATGGATTCTCCTGTAAGGTCTGAATAGCCTGTACCTCTACATCCATCTCTGCTAAGGCTTGATCTGGAATGTATACATAGCATTTTACATGGGGAAGAGCACACTTTTCACCCTAGGCAGCAGTGAACAAATTTAATGCCATTCTATTCTGGAAAACCACTGTCCACATCTGGGTGGTTTTGCCCATTTAAAGGGAAAGATCCTGATGGGAGGTGCTTAAGGCTTCTGCAACATGTTGGGCTAAGACTTCTACCTGTATTCTATATCTGTAGGTCCACCTCCTGGAATTAACAAGGCTAATGGATAGAACCCCCATGTGACCTGGTGCTTGTAGTGCCAATGGTGATATACGAGGCCCCAGTTATTAGGTTTATGGGGAAGAGTCAGGAATATTCATCCCTGTATATATGGCCTCCCCCAGGTACACCTTCCTGTTCAATGGGCAGAGAGGAATGGCTAGCCATAATGTCTGCAAGCCCATAGGTAGCCATTTGGGAAGAAATCAGTGGACTTGATTCCACCACTGGTTGGTATCCTATAAACTAGTGACGTTCTGACATAGTTATTAGGCAACCACCCAGAGATTTGATTGGTTACAGACCAGTTTGCATGTTCTATTCAAAAAGGTACTATGCTTACAAGTTCTACATGTTCCCTTGTTAACCAGCCCCTCCAATTTTCTACAGCATATCACAGCAAGCGGGAGGGGCATTGTTAGGGTCTTGGCGCAACAAGCCCTCTATTATGAAGTGTCGCTCATCCCATGCTAGACTGCTGTGGTTCCAGGTTCATAAGGTAGTCCATTTGTCTTCAGTTGCAGGGGCAATTCACCTTGGGAGACCTTCTGCTACCTCCACTGGTAACTTGGTGCAGACCCAGCAATGGGAGGTGTTACGCAGCCTTGCAAAAGTATGTGCTCAGGAAAGTAGGCTGTTCCCTACTGTTAACCTGGATGATAAGACAGGGCAGAGAGAAAGATGATCATAGGTAAGTCCTTCCCTTCTGGGAGAATGCAGGTGACATGCTCATCTTGCGAGAGAACAGCGGCTGAAATAGTATCCACTCCAGGGTGATGGTACCATACCAAAAGACCCTAGGTAGGAGGTAAGGGGTTAGGAACATCCTCCACAGAATACAAAGGAGTAGGCCATAGTCTTATGACTTATGTGCCTTTCAAAATTGTGCCTTCAACCCATGGGGGGAAGCGTGGCCTGTACCTGGCAGGGCTAGACAGCTCTTCAAGAGTCCAGTTGTAATTGTAACTGGACCTTCTGTCCGAGGCCCCATGGCTCCAGGAGTGCAACCCAAGGCTTCTGAGAAACCTGCACATGCCAGGGTCACTCCAAGACATCTTGCCACCCCAGGGCCAAGGGTTTAGGTGCAGGATGTAAGAGGGTCCTTCTCTTGCCTCTGGTTACAACTCGGGTTCCTCAAAGCTCTCTGTTACCTTCAAGATGTGGGGCATTCCTGATATTGCCTTATCTAAGGGGACCTGCCCAGTGTGATGAGGTTGCTCATGTAAAAGCCATACTGCCACGGGCACTTATGCCCACCACCTCTTCCAATGGATGGGGGGGGGCAAGGCCTTCAGCTTCTCTTTTAGGCATCTGTTAAAGCATTCAATCATTCTGGCTGCTTGGGGACAGTAGGGAATATGCAACTGCCACTGTATGCCATTGTTCTTAGCCCAGGTCTGTACCTGTTGTCCTGTAAAATGGGTACCTCCATCACTTGCCACTACCAAGGGCTGACCATAGGCTGCTGATAGTTGTTCAAGGGCAGCTACAGTATGTTTCCAACCAACTTGTACCACAGGATAAGCAAAACCCTAGCCCATAGCTATATCTACAGATGTCAGGATGTATTGGAATCCTTAGTCTGTTAGTAGTTGTCAAACATAGTCAATCTGCCATTCCTGGAAATGTTGATTACCTTGGGGAATTTGTTCCGGGTTTGTAGGAAACCTACATTGCTGTGGGTGGTGTTCCGCACAACAAGGACACTGCCATATAGTGTCTTGCCCTGAGCGTAGGTAAGAGGCAATCCCACTATGGTGTGGGCACACACATGTCCTAGCTTCTTGTGTAACCATAGTGCTACTGACAAGGGCTCCAGGGGTGGTCAGAGAGCCCAAGCTTGCACTAAAGTGTTGGCAGCATCATTACCGGGACCTGTAAGGGCCTATACCCTGGAACGTGATATATAGCAGCTCCTTCCTGGAGGCCCCATTTCTATAGGTCCTACCACATACCCTTGCCCCATAACGGGTGGTGCCAAATCAACCAGTCTTGTGCTGCTCATTGGGACAGCCACAAGGTTAGCTCCTGCTAGACTGCCCAGCTGTATGTATAGACATGCAATTTCCCAGTGTTTTTCATGAGAACTAACTAGAACACCCAGAGCTCAGCCCATTGGCTAGAACATCTGGCATCAGTCTCATAGCAAAAAGTCTCTGTGGCAGGATGCAAGGCCACAGATGCCCATGTAGGCAGCTGCCCATGACAGAAGCCATCAGTATATCACCCTTCCTCAGGTACTGGGGTCTTCCCTTCCTCATAGGGACTTGGGGCATCTCCCACTTCTGAGGGTTCTGAGGGAGCTGTTGCTTGAAAGTATACTGGCCCCAGCAGAGTATGTAGCTGTTCAGACAAAGAGATACTAGAAAACCATGCCCATTGCTGTAAATACATGCCCCACTTGGTGAGAGTGGGCGTTTGTGCTGCCCTTGTCCATGGGGCACAAGTCCAAGATCATAACCAGTCTTAAATAGGGTAAGTGGTCTGAACCATCACTGACTCAGTACTTGTAATTTTGTGCCCCACTTGATCAGAGTGGGTGTTTTTGCAACTCCTGTCTGGGGGGGGGGGCACAAGTCTAAGACTGTAACCAGCCTTCAAAAGGGTAGATGGTCCACACCATCACTGACCCAGTACCTGTAATGGGCTCACAAACTAAGAGGATGTCATATAAGGCCGCTAACTATTTTTCAGTGAGAGAGTAGTGTGCCTCTGCCTCTTTCCATAGCTGTGGCCAAAACCCAATTGGGGTGTTCCTGCCATAACTATCATCCAAAGCCTGTGTCATCCACTTGGACTGTTAACATGAAAGGTAGGGCAGGGTCTACTACCCACAGAACTTGTGCTTGTGCCACTGTCCCCTTGGTGGCAGTAAATGCAGTTTCCATTTCAGGGGTCCAAGCCCAAGTTGCTCCCTATGGACAAGGTGGTGTAAGAGGAGTATACGCATAGCTACATGGTATATAAACATTTGCTAAGACCCCAAAAGACCCAGATACATCTGTCACTGTTTGATCATTTCCAGTTGAGGGTAGAGTTGTAACTTGTCTATCACTGCTTCAGATATCATCTTTGTCTTACCCAAGCACACAACTCCAAAGAATTTGACAGAATACACAGGTCCCTGGACCTTGTTCTTGTTGACAGCCCACTTCCATTCCTGGAGAGTGGCTTGGAGGCTACATGCAGCTGTTTCTAACTCTGCAAGAGAATCAGAGTTTAGTATAATATCATCTATATAATTAAACAGCCATGCAGCATTAGGCTTCTGTCAGCAGGCTAAATCCCTTGCCACCAGACGGTGACACAAGGTGGGACTATGCAGGTATCCCTGGGGCAATACCAAAAAGATTCATTGTTACCCTTCCCAGATAAAAGTAAATTGTTCTTGGCTTTCTGTCATAATGTCAATGGAGAAAAAGGCATTCACTAAGTCTACAACATGATAGAATGGTCCCACTTCATGTGACAAGTGATTAATCAGTTCTGAAATGCTGGGTACTACTTCATGCAGAGCAGTGTCACTTTATTTAGCTACTGATAGTTCACTGTAATGCACCAGGAACCATTAGGTTTTTGTACTGGCCATATGGGAGAGTTAAATGGGTTATGAGTCAGGTGGATTACACTTGCTTCTTCTAGCTTCAGTATCATTTGTACAATTTCCTTATGCTCTCATGGTAACTTGTACTGCCATACATTCACATTGTAGGTTGAAGGAGTTGTAAGGGAGCATGATGGGGATGTTCTCTAGTGATGGTCTTTACCACACATACCTGTAGTCAGAATTCTCCAATAGTTGTTTGTACAGTCAACGCCTGTAATATGTCCTCCCCCAGGATGTCCTCAGCTATGAGGGATATATACACATCATATTGCTTAGGAGACAGATGTCTGATTCTCAAAATCACCAGGGCACATCACCCCAGTACTGAATTATAGGCATGTGCCAACATGCCCAGATAGTATTTTATAAATTTTGACATGTAAAATTTTTCTGTCACTTTAAAAATGTGAATATAAACTGTAACTTCAAAATAGTTATTAACATAATTCTTTTTAAAATATTTTGTGGAATAAAAGATTTTTTACTAATATTTAAATAACCAACAAATATATTTTATAAGAATATTAGTTCTAAAACCTGAAAGGGCTTGCTCAAATAATCTACAACCTTAGAGATATTTTGCAGTCACTTTTTTCCTATAGAAGATGCTATATAGAAATATGTTTATATTATAGAAACTTTGCAAAAAATTTTTACTGTAGGTATACCTCCAATCACCTTTTTGATATTCATTGCCTGGAACATATCTTACTTTTTCTTTTTATCCATATTGAATTCCATAGTTGACCACATTAGGAACTATTCTTGATTAAATCTTGACCTTCCCTGCTCCTGTTTTTCTGATCAAAAAGTTAAATTTGAAACTTTTTAAAATGCAACTCTCCTACTATTTTCCCCTTGCAGTTGTGCATATCTGACGAAACACACAACATGCTGTCTGGCATCACTTTGAATCCATGGACATAGGTTCAAAGACATGTTGGAGTCTGCACAAAAATAAAGTACTTACCCTGGACATTAGGTCTGTCATTATCATTATCATAACAATATCACATATTCTTCCTTCTCCAAAGTCTTCCAGCAACTTTTATATCCCCACTTTCAACTACTAAAGAACTTAATATTTCACCAATAATCTCATAGCAATCAGAAGAGAATTTTCAGAAGCATTGTCCCACATCTATCTCATCTGCCTATGTCTATATATTGGAATGTCTCCTCTAATACTATAGGTAAACATTCTTGTTAAAAAATGTCTGAATTTGGCTTAAGCACTGGTTTCCTATCAGCTCTCCACTAATCAAGTCTAGTGCTTTATAATGATCTCCACTCATTTGCATAATAAATTTTTTTCTTTTGGGCCTTCTTCATCAATATGCAAACACATTAATATTCCTCTATACCAATAAATCATTTGCTGGTATTAATTTTCTCTATAACTTTCATCCCATATCCACGCATTCTACTACTTTAAGTAAAATTTCTTAAAAATACTTCTATACTTGTTATCCCTAATTTATCTTTCTTTGTGTGTGTGTGTGTGTATGTGTGTGTGTGTTACTGGAAATTGAACACAAGAGGGTTCTACCACTGAGATGCACCCCCAGCCCTTTTTATATTTTATTTTGAAGTAGTGACTCCCTAAGTTACCATGGGCTAGCCTCAAACCTGTGATCATCCTGTCTCAATCTCCCAAGTACTGGGATTGCAGGAGTGAGGCACAGTGTTATTCTTTCCTCTTGTTCTTGTAGCTTGTTCCCTAAGTATTTTTTTATCCCTAAACCATCTACAGAAATTGCTATGTCAGTTCCACTAATAAATAATCTATGCTTGACTTGGACTCAATTTTGGTATAATCTAGTACATTAAAGCACCAAAGCATTAAATTGATTATTTCCCATTCCATGCCTGAACAAAATTATGACTGAGAAAAACCAGGGCTTTTCTTTATCAGAATTACCCTAGTCCATTCACCCTAAATTCCATGTATTTTCTCTCTCTTTTCAAAGATGTCATAAGAATGTGCATATTTTTTTATTGAAAATTTGAACTTAACCATTAACAACAAATATTTACATGAAAAGTAAATAAATTATACATTTATTTTGTGAAAGTACATAAGGCACTATAGTAAAACTAGTAAAGTTGCTTCAAAGAATTGGAAGTATACAGTACTAAAGTTTAATATGGATATTTATGGTAGGAAATGATGGCAGAATAGAGGAATGTAGTGTGTTTCAGTTGCTCCAAGACTCCAAACTCAACCATCAGGAAGACTGCTTCTTGGCAAGTGAAGAAAAGCAGTCAGAACTCAACAGAAGAAAGATAGTCAAAATGTGGTTGAATTGGAGGAAGCACAGAAAATAGAGGACTAAATAAATTTCCACATGTCTCATCTTGTGATCACAGAGCAGAGGCGAGTGCCATCTTGGTGAGCCCAGCTGGCAGCTGCTGGAATCATGCGATTCTCAGAGACAAACTCCAGCAAAGAAGCAGCTAAATCTTGTGGAACCAGTGATTGCAGAAAACCAACACCAAAAGCAATCATATTCTTCTCTTGACACTCAAAAAATCTCCAGACCACACAGTCAAACTACCCAGTGAATTCCTATGGCTGTAGCTGAACTCATCTGGACAACGAAATGACAGGCTCTTCCTGCAGAGACACCTACAACCTACTTTGTCAAGGCCATTGTGAATCTCCAAATCAACCTGCCAAATTACCTGGTAAACTCCTATGGCTGTAGCTGAACTCCTCCGGACTGAGAAATTACAAACCCTACCTTCAGGGACCCAAGCAGCTACAACAGAGTTTGTCAAGACCAGGAGTTTACAAACTCTCTCAGTGGGAGCCTGTGTGACTATAGGGACTTGCATGGCAATGAACAAACACGTGGAGTCTGTGAGTCTGCAAACCATCCCTACAGAGGTGGGGGTGGGGGCTACAGCTGAACATAGCAAAAACATGAATTAGTAGACAGTCCCTAGGGACACCCTGGAGAGAGAGGGTACCTAGGGTCAGCAGTTCACTATGCCCCTGTCAGGTATCCAGCAATCACTGCAGGACTGCCAGCAGTGGTGTCCATGGACTGAAATGCTGGGGCCAAAGGCGAAGCCAAAGTTTCTTTGGCTGTTTGACAAAGTCACAGCAGAAGGAGGCTTGTCGCAGAACGGACATCCTCTAATGGCGGCCTAGCCTGTTGGTGGCCTTATAGTTAATGTTAATAATTGTGGGATTGGTGACGGCAATTGTAGGACTTATGCCAAAAACTCAATTTACACAGAATGACTCTGTGTAATTCAGGAAAACTGTTGTTCCCAGTATAGAAATAATTTATAGGAAAAGGGAGTTAAACCAGATAATGAGTACTGCCCGCCAATCTGTAAAATATTAGCTAGTGCTCAGAATGAGGCTGAAATAATGGATGAATCACATGAACAAACCACACCGCCCTCAGGTAATTATCTTGCCCTGAGGAACATAAACAAAGGCCTGCTGTACCAACAATTATGGCTTCTGGGAGGCCTGCCTACTGGATAGGTAGGAGGCTCTGGGTTCCCCCTTGAGGAAAACAAGCAAGCTAGTACTATCAGCCTATAACTGATCCTCCTCTAAGTTACACAGGTGCTTACCTTCAAGGTGAATGGTGGCAAAAGGGTCCGAGCTGGAGACACAAACTTTATGATAAGGCTTGCTAGAAGCCCTACATTATGTGCTTCTTCCACTTCATCTAAGATTAATCAATTACAGGCATTGCTCACTTATTATAAATGGTGGATAGATAATACCAAAAACAGAAATAAAAGAGTTCCTTAAAAAGAATATGAAAGGTCATCAGAAAGAAATAGAAAACCTTAAAGGTCAACTAAAGAAAGAATAAAGTATAGAATACAAGCATAAATGACATTAAAATATAATATAGTTTAAGTATAGGTGTAAGGTCTAGTTAACCATATTATTTATAGCTTTTAACCTTTAGCATAAGTATAGTTATAGCTACATAGGAAAGATGTAAATAAAAATAGTTTAATAGTAGACATAGTTAGCCACAATAACATTTATTGTTAGACAGCATAATATATGTAGCCATGTAATATAAAAATAGTTAAGACATATAAAAAATATAAAAGGCAGTAGTCAAAAGCCTTTAGGTAAGGTCATGTCTGTCACCTGATAACCGCAGCATGACATTTCCGAGAACAATGCAAATGATTAAAAGAGCTAACTTCACATTGTGGGAAGAAACGCAAGTTTACATGGAACCTGAGTAATTGGTGGAAACATGTTGTGACCATCTGGACAATGGGTTGTTAATAACTGTGGGTAAATGACTGCACTGTAAAGAGTCCTATGATGTACTAAGTAAAAAATATTTTTCATGATGTACTAAGCAGAAAATTGTTAGCGTTAAGACTTCCTGATGTAAAAAAAAGGTATAAAAAATAAAGTCTGATGCTCACTGGGCAGAGACAACACCAGCAGCTTCACTGAACTGCTGAGCCTCCTGTCTCTCATTCCCTTGCCGACCCTACACCTCCTCCAGGGATTTCCCTGGACCGGCAGAGGCTGGACCCCAGCAGTGAAATAATTCAGCCAACTGTGCTGCAGGCTCAGAAGACTATAAACTCTCCAACAATGATGGATGAGTGCCACAAGTGCCAAGGCCTCTGACCAGCATGGTCTCACATGAACACAGCTGCCCAGAGGACCAGTGGTATCCCTGAGGCTAAATAACAGTCACCCAAGACCCAGGCTCAGAATGGTAAAATCTCCCCCTGCTGAAGTGTTGGCCTTAAAGTCAGGGAGGCCAAGGGCCAGTAGTTTCATGTGATTGCAACTGGCAAACAGCAGTAATGTCTCTGGAGTAATTTGACTCATGCAACCATGCTTCAGGCTGGGAATGTGACACTCTCTCAACCAGCAGCGTTTGTGCTTGGTGAACATGTATGCCAATGCCTAACAGGTCTCCATGTAATCACAACCAGCAGATGAGCAGTGATGTCCCTGGACCATCGAAGCTCAGTGAGCCAGGACACAAAAATGGAATTGCCATGAGCTCTGGCTCCAATGAGCTTTTTCCCAGTCACCACAGATGCCAAATGCCAACACTTCACAGTGTTTCATGTGTTTGCAACCAGCAGAGCAGCAGTGGCCTCTCTGGGGCATTAAATCTCAGTCAACAGACTGAAAGATCTGAACACATTATAGTCTCTGGCTCTGCTGAGTTTGGGCCCAGAGAGCATGGAGGACTGCAACCTGCACTGCACTGTCCTGCTTGCCTGCACTGACTAGGAACTATATGCTGTTAAAGAGATTTTGGGGACTAACTCAAAAGTCTGATTATATGAGACAGATTTGTTGAGGTAAATATAGATCAGCATAGACCTTACTATAAAGGAACAACAAATAGACACAGATCTCCCAAAAAGGAAGAGGATGCAAGACAACAGAGATAGACACTGGAGAATTCGGAAAACATGACAATGAAGACCAGTGAGGAAACAATAAATTCTCAGAGTTCAACAATGGGTACTGAGCTGCAGAAAATGCCACAAGGAGAATTCAGAATTTGATTTTCAATATGATCAAAGACCTTAAAATGAAATCAGAAACAGTTTATAGATTATAAAAGAACATATCAATAGAGAAATTGGGGCGCAAAAGAAGATACAAAAAGAGACTCTGAGAGAAATGAAGTAGACAATAAATGAATTAAAGACCTCAGTAGAAACCACCTCTGGCAGACTAGAGCACATGAAAAATAAAGTCTTACTCTTGGAAGACAGTGCATTCGAAACTGACTACATAGTCAATGATATAGAGCAAACAATATGAAAACAGAACCAGAATATTAAAGAAATATGGAATATTATGAAACGATGTAACCTATGGATAATACATTGACAAAGGTCTAGAAGCACAAACTAAGGGCATTAGAAATCTCTTCAGAAAAATAATATACGAGTATTTCCTAAATATAGAAAACTGGCTGGACATTCATGTACAGGAGACATACAGAACCCCAATAAGAAAATATCAAAGAAAAACTTCTCCATACCACATAATAATCACAACTATTAACATAGAGGTTAAGGAAAAAATCTAAAATACATAGAGAGCAAAAGAATGCGCGACATTCAGGGGATTTTTCAAACCAAATCATAAAAGCCAGGAGGGACTTTTATGATATACTCCAGATCCTAAAAAAAATACAATTTCCAACCAAGACTTCTATATCCAGTAAAGTAATTTTTCAAAACTGACAGAGAAATAAAAACCTTCCAAGATAACTAGAAAGCTAAATAATTAATGACTACCACACCAGCTCTAGAGAAAATACTTACAGAAAGAAAAACAGTAAGAGAAATAAATACCAGAACCAGAAAAGGGGTGTATTCCACCAGATGGGCAACTAAGTAAAGGAGAAATAACACTATATCAAACAGAAAATATAACTGAAAATGACAGGAAACATCATCTTTCAATTATACCATTGAATGTCAAAGGTCTAAGCTCCCCAATTAAAAGGCATAGCCTAGCAATGTGAAATAAAGTACATAATCCAACTATATGCTGCTTGCAAGAAACTCACCTTACAGGCAAAGATATACATATGCTAAAGGTGAAAGGATGGAAAAAGATATTCCATGCAAATAGTGATCAAAAAACAAGCAGGAGTAGCAACTCTTATATCCAGCAAAGCAGACTTTAAGCCAAAACTTATCAAAAGACACAAATTGGGTCACCTCTTACTAATAAAAAATATTAAACAGGAAGATATAATGACCATAAACATTTATGCCCCAAATGTGGGCAAATCCACTTTTATAAAACAAACTCTTCAGGACATTAGGTCTCAGATAGACCCCAATACAATAATATTAAGAGACTTCAAAATACCTCTTGTACCACAAGATTGATCGTTGAGACAAAAGATGAATAATGACTCTTCAGACTTAAAGAACACTATAAACAAATGTACCTAATAGACATATACATAATATACCAAGCAAACAACATCTGAATACACATTTTTCTCAGCTGCTCATGGAACCTTTTCTAAAATAGACCATATTCTGCACCACAATTCAATTACCAGCAAAATTTAAAAGTATGTAATATAATTCATTGTGTCTTTTCAAATCATAATGGAATGAAAGTAGAAATCAACAACAGGAAGACCAAAAGAAATTACATAAATACATGGAGGTTGAATGATACACTTTTGAATAAGGATTGGATCATAGAAGAAATAAGGGCAGAAATAAAAAAAATCCTAGAATTAAATGAAAATAGACAAAACATAACAAAGTCTATTGTATAATTTTTTTTGTGTGTGGTATTCAAAAGAAAAAACCCAGAGGCACTCTACCTCTGAGGTATACCCACAGCCCTATTTTTTTTCTTTATTATGAAACAGGCTCTCCCTAAGTTGAGGTGGGCCTCACTAAGTGACTGAGGTTGGCCATGAACCTGCGATCCTCCTGTCTCATTCTGCCAAGTACTGGAATTACAACCGTGCGCCACCATGCCTGACTGTATTGGATACTTTGAATGCAGTTTTAAGAGGAAAATTTATAGCACTTAGTGCCCATATAATAAAAGTATAAATTCACCAAATAACCTAATGACACACACCTAAAGGCCCTGGAAAAACAGGAACAGACTAATCCAAAAGCCAGTAGAAGGCAGGACATAATTAAACTCAGCAGAAATCACTAAAATAGAGAACAAAAAGTATACAAAAGATCAAGAAAACAATCTGGCCAGGCGTGGTGGTGCGCGCTTGTAATCCCAGTACTTTGGGAGGCGGAGACCGGAGGATCCGGGTTTGCGGGCAGCCTCAGTTCTCTCTCTCTCTCTCTCTCTCTCTCTCTCTCTCCCTCTCTCTCTACTTAGTGAGGCCCTCCGCAACTTGGTGAGACCCGGTTTCAAATTAAAGTATAAAAAATAGGGCCGGGGGTGTAGCATGGAGGTAGAATGCCCCTGGGTTCAGTCCTCGGTACCGCAAAAAAAAAAAAAAAAGAAAACATTCTGGTTCTTTGAAAAGATTAAGAAGATTGTTAGACCATTAGCCAACCTAATGAGAGAGAGAATCAATCAAAATTATTAAAATATTAAATGAAAAAGGAAATATGACCATAAACAGAAGGGAAATCCAGAGGAACATCAGGAACTATTTTGAAAGTTTATACTCCAATAAACAGGAAAACACAGAAGAAATAAACAGATTTCTAGACACATACAACCCACCTAAATTGAGTCGAGAATATAGAAAAATTAAACTTGCAAATAGAAAGCAACAAGATATAACAGCAATAAAAAGTCTTCCATTAAAGAAAAGTCCATGTCCAGACAGATCCCCAGATGAATTCTGTAAAACATTTATAGAAGAACTGAATGCAATACTTCACAAATTATTCTGTGATATAGAAAGAGATGAAATCCTTCCAAATTCCTTCTATGAGGCCAGCATCACTTTAATATGAAAATCAAATAAAGATCTCATGAAAAGAAAATTACAGACCAATATATTTGAAAAATAGATGAAAAATTATTAACAAAATACTACCTATAAGCATTTAAAACTATATCAAGAAAATTGTACACCATGACCAAGTGTGTTTCATTCTAGGGATGCAAGGCTGGTTCAACATACACAAATCAATACATGACATTCACCACATAAATAGAACTAAGGACAAAAATCCATGATCACCTCAACTGATGCTTAAAATGCATTTGACACAACTCAATAGGTGCTGAAAACACATTTGACAAAATCCAACACCCATTCATATTAAAAAACACTGCAGAAATATTAAAGGAATAGAAGGAACTTACCTTAACATCATAAAGGCAGTATACAATAAACCCAAAGTCAATATCATATTTATTGGGGAAAAATTGAGGGAATTTCCTTTAAAATAAGGGAGAAGACATGGATGCCCACTATCACCACTCCTTTTCAATATAGTACTTGAGAGTCTAGCCAGAGTGATAAGGTAAGAGAAGGAAATCAAAGACATACAAATAGGAAGATTAGAACTGAAATTATCTCTATTTGCAGATGACATAATTGTATATTTAGAAGACCCAAAACCCTGAACCAAGAGATTTCTAGAGATAATTAACAAATTTAGTAAAGTAGTGGGATACAAAACCAATCTAAAAAATTCAGTAACTTTTCTATATCCAAAAACAGGAATCTACTGAAAAAGAAATACAGAAAATAATTCCACTTACAATAACTTCAAAAAAATAATGAAATGCCTTGAATAAATCTAACCAAAAAAGTAAAATACCTCTACAATTTAACATTTAACACTAAAGAAGGGAATTGAAGTTCTCAGAAGATAGAAAGATCTTCCACGTTCTTGGATAGGTAGAACAAATATTATCAAAATGGCCATTCTACCAAAAGTGATCTACAGAGTCAATGCAATCCCTATCAGAATGCCAATGTCATTCTTCACAGAACTAGAAAAATCAGTCAAAAACTTCATATGGAGAAACAAAAGACCCAGAAGAGCCAAAGCAATTCTCATCAATAAGAACCATGCAGAAGGCATCACAATTCCTGACTTCCAATTATACTACAGAGCTATATTAATAAAACCAGCATGGTATCAGGAAGAAAACAGACACATAGACCAATGGAACAGAATAGATGATACAGAAAGAAATCCACACACGTGCAGTCAATTGATTTTTGACAAAGGTGCCAAAAACATATATTGGAGGAAAGACAAATTGTGTTGGAAAAACTGGTTATCCATTTGTAGAAAAATGGAATTAAATTCCTTCCTCTCACCCTGCACAAGTGTCAATTCAAGATGGACTAAAGACCTGGAAATTAGACCAGACTTTGAAATTACTAGAGTAGGGCATAGGACTAACACCCCAACATATAGGGACAGGTAGAAACTTCCTCAATAAGACTACCAAAGCTCAGGAAATTAAAACAAAATTAATAAATATGACAATATTAAATTAAAAAGTTTCTGCTCATCAAAGGAAATCATCAAGAATCTAAAGTGAGAAATTACAGAATGGGAGAAGATCTTTTCCAGCTATTCTTCTGATAATTAATTAATATCTAAAATATACAAATTAAGATTTAATACAAAAAATAACAAACCAATTAAGTCATGAGCAATTGATCTAAATAGACACTTCACAAAAGATGATATACAAATGGCCAATAAATACAAGAAACAAAGTTTCAACATCATTAGCAGTCAGTAAGACACAAATTAAAACTACACTGAGATTCCATATAACTGCAATTAGAATGGCAATCATTAAGAATTCAAACAACAACAAATGTTGATTAGGATGTGGGGAAATAGGAACTCTTCTATGTGGAGAACATGACTGCCAGAAATGCGTTAACAATTACTTTGGAAAGGTCTAAGGGTCATGGGAAGCCATATCCAGACTGTTGAACTCGCTGAAAGCAGCCTGTTCCTCCAGGGTAAGCATTCCTGTGCTTCTTGCCAGCGCCTAGTCCCAGCTATCCTGCTTCTCAAACATCGGCTCAAGGATCTTCTGCACATCCTCAGTGGTTTTATTGCAAACCAGTATCTCAAGGACTCTACAACTGTTCTGTGGTCTGCCCAGTTAGACTTTACCCCTAGCTCTTCCTACACCTTTACTAGTTAAACATTACTCGCCAGACTCTGAACGTGTGCAGTGGCATCCATTCTTCAACCTCTCCCCTTTAGAAAGAATGAAAGATGTGGGCCGGTGTCCAGCAGGGCCTTTCCCTAAGAATGAGGTCCCCTGGCCTGCCCCTTTCAATCTGTGTCTGTGTCATTCTTTTCCTCTCAGGTGTGCCACAGGATGGTAACTGACATTTCTACACTGTTGGTGGGATTGCAAATTAGTGTAGCAGCTATGGAGATCAATGTGGAGATTCCTCAGAACACTGGGAATGGATACACTATATGATACAACTATACCACACCTGGGTATTTTTCCAAAGGGGCTGAAATCAGAATATTATAGAAGTACATTCATATCTATGTATATAGGAGCACATATATAGGTCCAAGTTATGGACCCAACCCAGATGTCCATCAGCAGATGAATAAATTACAAACTTATGGGATATACACGCAAAAGAATTATATTCAACAATAAAAAAATACAAAATTATGTCATTTGCAGGAAAATGGATGGACCTGGAGAATATTATATTCAGATTAGCCAGTCACAGAAAGTGACTTGCTAATGTGTTTTCTCTCATATGTGGAAGGTAGGAAGTAGTTGAGATACAAGTGGGACTTTACACAGTGGAGGAGAAACCCCAGTGGACTCAGGGAGGTGGTCTAAGAAAGGGTGTGGTGGGAGAAGGAAAGGGAGTAGTAATGAATGAAACGCTTCCACTAGCATTATGTATATATGTGAGAATACCAATGCCCATCTCAATATCTTATATGTGGAAGGGAGGGAGTGCGGAGGGAGCCAAGAGAGGCTCACCAAGGGCTGTATGCAAGTGTGTCACTATCACTAATGAACACTATATACATTATGATGTTAGTCTATAATGCACCAATAAAAGAAAGAAAAAAGGATATTTATGGCTGGTGTACCTCTTTGTGTATGCATATATGAGGCATTTGTGTGTGCATGTTTGTCAGTAATAGTATTAATACAAAAATAAATTTTTAAGGTTTTATTTTTAAAAAGTTTATTTTATATATTTTTGTATGACTATATTTTTGTTCTAAATATTTAGTTCACTTATTTTATTTGATGTTTCACTTACAGTTTTTAAAATATTATGATAATTACTTACAGCATTTCATACCAGCACTTACTTTCATCATCTCTGATAAATTCTGAACATAAATATTTGAAGTTGAATTTTGAATTTAAATAATAGGAATATGTTTAAGTCTCTTGAAGCCAATATATAAAAGGGTTATCATAGAAAATAAAAAAATTTATCTCTTTACCAAAGTGCCAAAAGTGTTGCTTTGCTTACAAAATATATCTTAACAAAAATTTCATCTTTGTTTTGTTTTTAATTTACACTTAGTAATATTCAATTCCTATTAAACTATTATTCACATTTTATTTATAAGTTCTTTATAGATTTGCAGAAATATAACTTTTATTTTATTTTTGGTTGTAGTTTTTTGAGTTAATGGTAGGATTATCTTTAAATTTCTATTGATTTTTTTCATTGGCATTTGTTCTTTTGAGATGATAGGAGAATGTTGATTTTGCAATCCCATTAGTAAATATAGGTTTTCTTCAACATATGCTCATATTTTCTAGTTTATCATTTTTCCATTTAGTTTTTAAATTGAAAATTATACAGAATGTGAGACTAGAACTTTTTATTTTCCTAAAAATAAATTGCGCCACATATATTTTGGACAATTTTTAATTTCCCCCCAAAATGGTGATAAAGTATTATTTTATTTTGTATTCTATTATCTCTTTTTACACTATCAATCCTATGTTTATATTAGTATTATTCAATTTATTTTTGTAGCTTTCCTTAGTAATATCCAGTGTCTAATAAGGTAATTTTATTTCTTGTACTTCTTCAAAACTTTTACAAAAATTCCTGTCTTTAACTCACTGTGCTTTGTGATTAGGAAAAAAAAGAATGCCTTTATGATTATAATATAAATTAAAATTATTATATCAATTAATTTTAAGTAACTTAGATTTTACATTTTATTTTTGAGTTATAGGAATATACTGTGACTTCAAGCTTTTTCATGTCTTTTTTATTTGCCTTACTAAAATTTTAAAGTATTTTTATATGTTTACTATAAGTTTTATGATTAATTTTCCTAGATATTTCATGTTTTGTTATGTATTGACTATTTTAGGTTATATTACTGTAATCATTCATGTATACACATGAATACATAAACACAGATTCTGGATACATGTAATATGTATCATATATAACATTTATTATATTGCACATTATGTATCCTATCTCCTTTTTATTTTAAGTAAATAGGCTTTCTAGGTGATTGCTTTATTTTGTGTCTATAAATGTACTGAACTATTGCATTATTTGTAGTTGGTTAGTTTTCTTTCTTATCCCTAAAATGTTACATCTTTTAAACCATAATTTTTCATAATTTATGTCTTTTCCAACAGGTATGTTTCCTTTATGTCTTGTCCTAAATAAACCATTTGCTAGAATATACTGGGATATTTTAAATAACAATCTTATTTATAGTTAACATTTTTTCTTTTTTTTCATTTTGCTCTCATATATTGTTTTATTGTATTTCTTTTTCTTTCCTAATTTTTATTCATTATCCTTTTTCAAGTTTTCTCATAGGATTATTAAAGCAATTAAATATTATCCTAATTTTCTGCTAGTTTTTTATAGTTCTAAGATGAATTATTTTCTATAATGTCTGGGATTATAATTTTTAATTTTACTTCAACTGGGTATTTATTTAGAAGTGTTTAAATTAATTTTTTTAATTTTGTTTTTTATTTTTCCTTTTTATTCATTTAAAACATTGGTTTTCTATGACAGAGAAGGATGCTTTACGACTTATACCATCTGTAAAATTACATTTTAAGATCAAAGAATAAATAAAGTGTTAATAAAATCCCATATGCAGCATGAAGCCCTTTTATAAAATATATGCAAACATATGCAAGCTATGGGTATGAACTAAATATATATGCATCGTATTACTCAAATATTATCAGCATGTATTTATTCATTAACTGAGAGTTAAGTCCCAATAAGAATTATATATTATGTTGAACTAAAATAAACTTTTTTGCATCCTTCTGAGTTGAATTATTTATTAATTTTTCATTTGATTATTCTATTTTAATAATAACCAATACAATGAGTTATTTTTCGTTGAAGTTTTATGTTAATGTATATTTAAGGATTCTATGGCTTATATATCTTACAATCACAAAATGAAATTTTTAAATCTCTCATTCTTTTAGTATAGTAGTTTAAACATTTTCTTGTATTTGCATGATCTTCAACAAATTATAATTTCTGTGCCTTATTCTCTATAAATTGATGGGCCTAATATATATAATGCATACTAAATCCATGTAATTTTTTCTGTTATACTGTCAAAACTTGATTTTTTTTTCTTTTTCATGCTGGGGATTGAACCCAAGTGATTTCTACTTCTGAGCTACACTCCCCAGCCCTTCTTTTTATATTTTGAAATAGGGTCTCATTAAGTTGCTGAGGGTCTTGCTAAGTTTCTGAGGCTGACCTCGAACCTATAATCCTCCTGTCTCAGCCTTTCAAGTACTAGGATTACAGGTGTGCACCACCAGGCCAGTCTTAAACTTAATATTAATTGAATATGCTTGTTTTATGTTCTCCCCTCCCTGCCTAATACTAAGCAGTTATTAGGAAGGCTTATATCCTATTTCAAACTCGTGTAGCAATCGCACTGAAGTTCTCTACTATATTTAATCTCCAATTATGAGCCTGAAAATCTGTGCACTGCTCTTCTAATCTTTTCTTCAGCATGTAAAGCTGTAAAATTGTTGCACTTTATCCTTTATTTTCTACACTCTGCCACTTTTAAGCCACCTAACTAGGATGAATCCTTTTGCTAGCGACAGCAACTTTCCTCAGTTTTTCCTTCCCAAAAGACAGATTTAAGACAAGAAATATGGATAGGGAAGCATAAGAGATTTATTTAGTGAAGTGAGTGGGCAGTTTAAGAGAAGGCCATGTTAAAGGAGGGGCTACACTTCAGAGAGAGTATCATGAATGGTTTTTTTTGTGGAGTAGAAAGTAATATGTGATTTTCTATGTGGGGAGTCTTGTACATTACCTGGACACCTCTTCCTCATTCATATGCATTCGGGTGGCTCCTTGTCCTCTTTTGCACCACAGCTTAATGCATTTGCCCAAACTTCACCTTGTTGGTAACTTTCCCATTGATACTTAGGCAAAACCTAGAGGGAGATTGTCTAAATCAGCAACGCGAATTATATCATAACAGTACAGTAATTGCCAGAGGCTACATTCAGGAGAATTTGGGGGTTGATGCAGATGCCTTAAGTCTAGATCCTAATATCAAGGGATTTTTTAACTGCAGCTGGGCAGGGAATCCCCATATCCCCTTTCATGAGGGCTGACTTCTCCTTCAGATTTGTCTCAATCCTGGCCTGACCTACTCATTTCTGATAACAAATTTATGTCTTTTATTCAATGTCTACTATTAAAATATGATAAAATGGTATTCTTTCCATTTTAATTTTATATACTGAAGTGGGCAAGTAAATGACCCCATTTCTAAATAAAAGGTTAAATCCCCTAAGCTGATTTGAACATTGGAAGTCAAATAACACCAGTTCAGGGATCTACTAGAAATGCTCATCCTCTGGAATAGGAGGAACATTAGTATCTCTTTGGAGGGCTGCTGCTACATTGGCCACAGTCAGCACAGTAGAGAAGATGGGGGCTATACTGGGAGCCCATTGTACTTCTACCATAATCAAAGAAAACACACAAATGTCTTCTATGGATCTAATGGGATGCTCAGTGGGATGGAGCTACCTGAACCTATTTTGAAAGGGTGTCTTTCCAGCTTGGGTGCTTGAAGGTATTGAATAACCTAGCAGCTAGGGGAATTGCTACAATCTCAGCAGCTACACTCCTGAGTCTCAGAAAGCTATCAAGAGAAAGTGCAGTCATGCATGCTGGGACACACCTATAATCCCAGTACTTGGGAGGCTGAGACAGGAGGATCCCAGGCTCAAAGCTGGCCTCAGCAACTTAGGCCCTCAGAAACTTATTGAGACTCTGCTTCAAACTAAAAAATAAAATTGGGCTATGGATGCAGCTCATAGTTAGAATGCCTGTGGATTCAATCTCTAGTACCACAATGAAGAGAAGAGAAGAGAAGAGAAGAGAAAAGAGAAGAGAAGAGGAGGAGAGGAGGTACAATCAAATATCATTTAATACACTAATTTTGTTCAACTTCAAAAGTATCATCATGAGTAGGATAAGAACAATAGTGTTTTGTGCCATTTCTGAGCCTTGCTTATAAACTGGTACAGTCCCTCATTCTCTCCCCCTTCCTCACTGATTGCGAGGTAACAACAGTGACAATCTCTGTCTTGGGCCCGTAAACAGAAGTCACATGGTGAAATGACAGACTCACCCAGTCATGCCTGAATACTTACTTATTCAGTGTAACTTTTGGTCCTTTTTTTGAATGAGAAATCAAGTTTCATTTAAGCCACTGTTTGTGTGCTTCTTTGCTGTATTACTTTAGCTTATAATCTTAATAATAAACAATCTAAAACCCTGCCTTGTCTTTTTTCCTTATTCAGCCTGATTCGCCATTGAATTTTTTTTCTTCCAGAGCCACAAATCTGTTCCAGCTTTCTCATTCTAAATTAAATGCTTCCTCTTGTCACTACTGTCCTGTCTGTCTCTGCCAAACTTGCCAGTCTTGAGGAAAATGTGATCAATACTTACTGCTTACAGCAATCTCTTTGTGTTCAAAAAAAGATATTTACTTATAATAGCTTCTTAATTTCCAAATTATCATCCCTAATTTTCTAAGTTTTCCTAATATAGACTTGACTATACCTTCTCATTCTTTTTATTATGCTTCTACTTGCTTTTTATTTATTACTTATCTCTGATTTAATGTTTATTTTTGGTCCTGGGGGTAGAACCCAGGGGCATTCTATCTCCAGGCTATACCCTAGACCTTTCCTGATTTTTTGTTTTGAAACAGCATCTTGCTAAGTGGCTGAGGGTTTCACTAAATTGCTGAAGTTTGCCTCAAACTTGTGATCCTCTTGTCTCAGCCTCCAAAGTACTAGGATTATAGGTGTGCACCGCCACACCCAGCTTATTTATTTATTTTTGTTGTATTTCCACTTAAATGGCATGCCCATTTCATATTTACCTGTTTTTTAACTGCATATAATTTAATTTACTCTATAGTTTCAGCTATCTGCTATAAATTGAACAAGAGAAACCAGATTAAACTTTAAACATGATTATTATTGCCTTTAGCCCTGATCTTCCTTATTATTTATTTATTTATTTATTTATTTGTATTAGATATTGAACTCAGAGCTATTCTACCTCCAAGTTACACAAATTTCATTTTTATTTTGAAACAGGGTCTTGCTCATTTGCTGAAAGATCTTGCTGAGTTGCTCAGGCTGGCCTCAAATCTGTGATACTCCTATCTCAGCCTCCCAAGTACTAGGATTACATGCATTTGCCACCACCCCAGCTCCTGATTTTCCTTTTCATGGAGACTTATTTTAGAAATTTTTGTAAAGCTTCTCATTTGTTTTACAATCCAAGCTTTTTTTTTTTTGGTACTGGGAATTGAACCCAGGGGCATTCTACCTTGGATCTACACCCCCAGTCCTATTCAATTTTTTATATGAAACAGAGTCTTGCTAAGTTGCTGAGAGTCTTGTTAAGTAGCTGAGGCTGACTTTGAACCTGTGCTCCTTCTGTTTCATTACAGGTATATGCAACTGTGCCCAGCCAGTGATATCTTTCTAAATGACCAGGGAGCCATCCCTTTGAAACGCAAACACCAAGAAAGATAGCACCTTAACCTCTGAATCTGTATGGGAGAGTAGGAGCAGAACCTCCATAGGAAACTTGTACCAAGTTGTGAAACTACCCTCTGCCAAGAAGATTTGAAGAAGTTTATATTCCTGTTAGGATAAAAGTAGTTATCAAACACAGGTAGGCTAAAATCATTCCTTTACTCCACCTCTTATAAACCCTAATGCATTTTTTCATGAAAGTTGAATTCAGTATGAGTTGTAGCCACTCCCCTATTCCAACACCTTCATATAGTCTCCATGGCCAATTTCATCTTTTCCAGTGCAATTTTTGTCTTTGATGTTAATGATGCTCAAATCTGTATTCTATTCTTTCTCTTCTGAACTCTCACATTTCTTTCTCGTTCCAGTGCAGCTCAATCAGCACCTCCATGTTCTCTAAAGATCTAGCTCTGCTGGGGCTCCTTGCTCAAACATGTCCTCCAGGTTAAAGGCTTCACTCATACCTCTCTGTCTTCTTCCCTTTAACACTAAGGATGGTATCAACTATGCTGTTGATACCATACTTGTGTCCATACTTCTATTATTGTTATGGTTTGAATTTTTAAAGAATCCTCTAAAACCTCATGTGTTGGCAATGCAGCCAGGTTTGGAGGCAGTACAGGGCAGGAGTGTTTATCAGTTTTGCTAAACATCTTATTAACTGGTCCTTTATATTAAATATTCTCATTGAGCCTGTAGGCTACAGTTGTATTTTCCAATTGGTTAATTATTACAAGGAATATCCACATTCTAAGTCAAATGTTCAAATTAAATTTTAACTAAATTAATCATACTAAAGTTTAGTTAAAATGTAATTTAAAATATTTATAGTAAAGTGTGGTATACCTACTATTTATGCTTGAAAAAATATTTATCATTGTGTATTTTATTATATAAAGTGACCTATGGAATGTTCTATCATATAATTTTTTTTCAAATAAACCTTTTGTATGTGTGCGTGGTACTGGGATTGAACCCAGGGAGGTTTTACCTCTGAGCTACGCCCCCAGCCCTTTTTACTTACATTGCACTGGTCCTCATGTCTCAGTCTCCTAATTACTGGGATTACAGGTGTATGCCATCATGGCCAGCTCAAATAAATCCTTTTTGAAAAAGGATGTTTCTACAAATTTTTCATTTTTTTCAGGATTATAATTTTAAGATTTTGATCTTTCAAAAGTTTGAAACTTTAGGAATTTAGACTTTAAAGATTTTGATCTTTTGACATTTCAACATTTGAGATTATGACATTCAGGATTGTGTCTTTTGAAATTATGATCCAAACTCATCCTGGATACAAGTCAACAGTCACTAATTTATTTTTATCCTACTTGCTCATTATAACCTCTTTCCTTTCTCACTCATATGCTCCTCCTTTACCTGTAACACTATTTCTACTTCTGCTCTTGTGTCCATACTTCTATTATTGTTATGGTTTGAATTTTTAAAGAATCCTCTAAAACCTCATGTGTTGGCAATGCAGCCAGGTTTGGAGGCAGTACAGGGCGGGAGTGGGTAAAATCTTGGGGGCGAGGCCAGCGACTATTTCTGTCCTTGGGCACTTCCTCTCTCTTTCCTTCTTGCCATCATGAGCTGACATGGCCTTTTCCTCCTTCCCCATGCCCTAGAGCCCTACCATCACAAGGCAGCTGACCATGGACTGACCTCTGAAGCCTTCAAAGCTGTGAGACAAATAGACTTTTCTTTCTGTAAGTTGGACATAGGAATGAAAAAAGCTAACCAAAACAAGTCCCATTGTTGCCTCTTCTTTTTCACTTATGTCTTAGCCTAAAAGTGATTATTTTCAGAGCTGCTTTCCTTGACCATTTTGTCTAATGTAGTTGAGGTTTATTATTTTCTTTTATAGCACACTCTGTTTTCATATCTCTAACTATATCTTACATTCCAGTGTAAAGACCACTTTTGCTTTGCTAAACAGGACCTTTGATAATGTGAATGCATAGACTTATATAAAGTAGTATAATATGGAGAGAAAACAAAAATATGGAGAAGAGAAATAAAAGTTAATAAGATATGTGATAAATTTATAGAAATTTATAGATGAAGAAAAGAGTTTCTGGAATTTTGAGGGGTGTTAATTGTGAAAAAGTAAATATATGAGGGCACTGGTAGTGTATAAGATTTGTTTATGTAGACCCTTCTGGTGTGAGCTCCATCTCTGATGATAAGGGTGATAAGGAATGCTCTCCCTCCCCAGTTTAGGAAAGTGGGGGATGTCTTCAAGGGACAATTATATCCCGTTTGAGACAGAGAGTGGAAGGGCAAGAAGCTTATTCTGTGTCAGCTTTCTCTCATTTGCCTCAAAATAATCCTTATGACAAGGTGGCATAGTTTGATTCTTTAAAACGATAGAATCTTTTATGACTTACTTTTCATTAATTGCTCTTAATTTTTAAGTTAAATAAGACTCCTAAGGTAATTCCACTTGGAATAACTTTGAACTCTAACTCTGAATATCTAATTCCAACTGATTTCTGCATTGATAGTGAAGCAGAGAATCAAATTTCCAAAACTCCAGACAGTCACAGGCACAAATATATCTAATTGAAAACAAGCTAGAGATCAAGAATTGATGATGTTTTCCTAACTTTGTGGTGACTTTTAAACTGGGAGCAACCACACATAAACAACATTTCAATATTTAGTAGTAAAACCAAAAAGTATGAGCGTGTTCTGTTAAACAAAAAAGGTAACAGATATAACCTGCTCCATTGTCCTTTATTTTAATAAACTCCATTGGTGGTTATGTCTAATAACAAATTTAGTTATTGGCTGGGAAGGTTAATATACTTCAACATAAATTTATAATCATGGTAAAGATTCATATAGTAAATGACATAACTCAGTAACAGCAAGAAAAAAGATACAGATAAGATATAAAAGTTACACACAGGCTTCCAAGTTTTCCCCTTCCCCATAATATAATACAATTTTCTCATGTGTGATCTGTCTACTCAAGGAAACCCACCTTAATCCCGGGGTTCATAATTCATAAAGGTACACACTCATCTGGGACCATATTTATCATCAATCTTCGTGTTTTCTTTAAATATGCTAACAGCTTGGTCCATCTTGATCCATCACATTATACGACCTCTATGAGAACCTGACAGTTCAGTGCGGAGTGTTTTGAGCAAGGGCTGTTGCCATGGCTACAGAGCTAAAGCAAGGACTGAGTAAGACAGTCCTGCTGTGTTAACTGTCTGTCCCACCTACCTACAACTAGACTTCCAATAAAAGAATTGACGTGGTAAAAGATGTTCTACCAAAGAAAGTCTTCAGTAAATAAGGCAATGTAGGCTAAGAGTGAATAGTATTTGCCTAAGAATCAGTATTGTCTTCCATCCCTAACAGCTAGTTGTTTTCTGATAACTTTGGGGAATAATTTATCTCTTACAGAATCTAGTATTCTCCACGATATCTTGTTTACACAATGTTTGGGGCATTAAATCAATATGTAGGTTTTCTTAACACTTGACAATTACTTGAAATTTAATGCAAAAATATAAAAATTTTTAAACTAATCAAAACTTTTGTGTAGATTTCACACACACACACACACACACACACACACACAACAACAACAACAATAACAAAAAAACTTGTCACTTGTTTTCTTTCCTTTTTTTTTTAAAGATTAAGTGCCTTTCATCTGGTTGCAACATTTGTCCTGAATCTCTGTTCTTTTGCAGACTGAACAGGATGAGATGGTAGATGTCAGGATAATTGAATATTTATCCAATACCCACCTGCCCTTTGCTCTCTCACTGTGTATGTTGACCAAAATAACCTCAGAATCTCCTTGGCAGCTTCTTGGAGAAAGAGGACACACTTGACTCGTTGGTGTTCCGCCTTGAATATTAAAGGGATATTCAATAAGCACAAGGTGTCTTTCAGTTCTGCTCTGCAGCAGTGCAGGAGACCATGAGCTTCGGCTATCAGAGGTCAGGCTGGCAGCGATTGGAGGTCAGGGCCAACTGTTTGACAAGCCTTACACTGCCTTTACCATTTCTTCACTAAGTCCTGGGAATGTTAAAACAGGATCTTTTCTCCTTCAGCTTTTCTTGTTACTGTCATCCTCAGTTTTTACTCCAAGAAACACCAAAAACATTTTTATAGAAAGCATATCAGATTACAGCAGTTATTTTTCTTATGTATTAAGCAGAATTGAGAAAGTCACATTTAATTTGGAAAATATATTTAAATTCCTATGGATGAACACGGCAGGCATAATGTACTTTTCTTTTAGGGGTATACATTTTATTGTTTAATTATAAGGGCTTTGCTAAAGGATACATCTACTTGTTGAATATTTTGCAAGCATCAAATTTTTTTCTTTTGTGAATATATATACTTACTCTTAAACCTCATCATTCAAATCCTAAGGCACTATTTTCCAATTAAGGAAAACACACACACAGACACACACACACACACAGACACACACACACACACAACACACAAAGAGAGAGAGGAGAATTGGAAAATATAACATTTGAAATATTGTTTCAAAATCTGAAAGTTGAACAGGGGCTGATGTAAGTTTAATAATAAGTTTTTAGCAGTGATAGTTAATTATGGGTGAATTTCCTACCCCATTCTGATTGTAAAAATAACTATGTTTATCCATAACTTATATGAAATGTATATTCTAGATAATTTTTAAAATGTGGTGGGCTATTTTATTCATTATGAATTCAGGAATCAATTTCTTAGGACTCGATCTTATAACAGTAGCACTAGAGTACAGCTTAAAGAGGGGTTAGATTTTAGCCAGTTTGCAAGAAAAAGCTATTTAGAAAAATAAATAAAAATTTTAAATGTACACTTTTATTTTATTTGCTTGCTTGAAGACAAATGCAGCAGAAAAACATAAATAAATCTTTAAAATTGGAAACTAAAAATTTTATTTTGCATGTTTTCTTTCAGATCTTATTTCTCTTTTAAAGCATTATAGTACTGTAATTTACTTAACCATCTCATTAAAGTATAATTTTAAGCTGTTCTGAGTAATATCCCTATATAAAATAATCTGTCTACATTTTCATACATAAAAATAGTCTTCTTTTTTATAAGATATATCTTTACAAACAGGATAAAAGATGAAACTTATAAAGATTTTTAAGATTTATTGGAATGTTGTTTATCTTCAAAATAATTGTAATAGCCTCTAAGTCATATCATTAATAACTGTTCAGCAAAAAAAATTCAGAAAAGAGATAAGCAATAGTAAGAATAAAAGAAGCAATTTATCACCTAGGGATAATCAATCTTAACATTTTAAGTGAATGTATATCTTTACTACATTTGAAACATATTTCCTGTATTCTTTCATAAATATTTTTACAATCTTCATTGTTGCTAAACTATTTGCATTAGTTATAATCATTATGATTTTGCTTTGGTCAATTTAATAGATGCAATAGGGCATCCATTTACTCACTTTTGAAAACCCCATATGTCCTTGATTACTTTTAATTCTGAGTGTTTAATCTAAACCAGTGTGCTTAATTTTCACTGTCCTATAATAAAACAGTGTCGCTCTATATTCTGAAGATTTTGGATAAGGAGGATTTTATGGCTTGGTTCTGGAACACCCCTGAAGTCTCATGTGTTCAGAGGTGGAGCTTTGGGGATGTGATTAGATCATGAGGCCTCTGACCTCATCAGTGAATTAATCCATTTAGGGATGAATGGACTACTGGAGGTGGGACCTAGTTTGAGGAAATAGGTCACTGGAGGTATGACCTGGAAGGGTTTCTCTTCTCTCTCTCTCTCTCTCTCTCTCTCTCTCTCTCTCCTTGTTCTCTCACTCTGTTTGCTAGCTTCTATGAGCTGAGCAGTTTTCCTCTACCACTCCCTTTAGCCATGTTGTTCTGTCTCACCTCAGGCCCAGAACAATGGAGTCTGCCAACCATGGACTAACAACTCTGAAACCATGACCCAAAATAAAATTTTCCTCCTTTGAGTTGTTTTTCGTGGGTATTTGTCACATTGATGAAAAGCTGGCTATCACAGAGGATTTGCTAATATTTTCCTTCAGAAGTTGTTTAGGTTTCATATGTCTTAGCCATGCTGCAGGTATTGCTAATGTTCTGTAAAAAACTGCCCAGGGAAAAATTTTAAAAAGCATTTTTTAAAAATAGGCAATGATAGTGAGTAAAATATCAGCAAACTCTCACTCTCATTTGAAGATGAAAATAATAATAAACTAATAATAGAGAATCTTCTAATTATGGGTTATGAGGTCAACTTTCTTAGCTTCATTACAATGAGTTAAAAGAAAACAGTTTAAGTCTTTGGAATGATTTACATCATAACTATATCTAAAAAGAATATGCATACTCTACAATTTTCCTTGTTTTAACCACCTTTATGAGGACTCTGAATTATTTAGATGATGAGCAATACAATTTATTTTTTTTTCATTAGCTAAAATTGCATTTTTGTGAGTAAGCTAAATCATCCTATCTTTGATGACTTCTGACAGAGTACAAGCATAATGGAAAATGCTTCAGAAAGTTGGATCAGAAAGAATGGTACCTGCACTCAAGAAAATGAGAAGATGCAGATGACAGAAAAAGACTAATATTTGTTTCAAGATATCAGGAAGATACATTTAACCAGCTATCCTTTTGACAATTTTCTAGATGCTGTTAAGAACAGGGAATATTATATATATTTACACACACACACACACACACACACACACACACACACACTTTGACTCATGATGGGGTTGCATCCTGATAAACCCATTATGAGTTGAAAATATTACTGAACTTCATAGTTTAGCACACAGTACATTGTCAAGTATCAGTTGTTTGTTTTTGTGGTCACAGGCTGGCTGGGTGCTGCAGCTCACTGCCACTTCAGTGAAAGAGTTTGAGAGTATGGTACCACATATTGAAGTCATACTTCCTCTTACCAGGTCCTCAGTCTCTCAAAAATTGATGAATGAAGTCACAAACACAGAAGGGTAGGCATAGGGGTATGGAAGTTTATTTTAAGCCAAGGAAAAATAAAAAATAGAAAAGCAGAAAAATTCCTACACACAGGGAGGAGGGGCCCTGGAAAGAGGGTAACCATTGACATTCTCAGAAGAACTTTTATTCTGTTTTGTGTGATTCCCTTGTGATTGGTATGATTTGGATCTCAGGGACCCAATGTCCGTGGTCCAGTTGCAATCCCTAGTTTGAAACTCTATCTCACAGGTTAGTGGGCACTTCTAATCTCCTGGAACCTCATTTTCTCCCCCATTCGTCCCTACTTGATCACTCTTAGAATTCGCTTGTGCTGGTTGTTCTCATAATTAGGCCCACAGAAGGGTCTGAAGTTTTATTTCAACTTGCACTCTTCTTGCTTGGTCATTGTTATCCCTATATATTATTAACCTGACATGTTTCTGTGCTTTTTACAGATGATTTCTTTAATTCTTTCTGTTTCTAGATCCTCTGCTCTAAACTGCCTAATCATTTCTAGCTGTTCAATATCACTAGCCCAGGAAAAGATCAAAATTCAAAGAAAAATGAAGTTTAATTTTTACAGAATGCTTATTGATTTCACATTATTGTAAAGGAAGTCAAACCATCATAAATCAGAAATTTATATATATGTGTATATTATATATACATATATACACATACATATTATATAAATATACGTACATATAAGCTCTCTGACTGAAAGAATACCACATGGAAGATACTTTAAGTACTATATTGTGTGTACGTGCATGTGTGTGTATAACTCTTTATCAATGGAAATGATTAGGATTCATGAAAATTATTCTGTAACTTCTTGGAATAGACGCACTTTTAACTAAACCAAGTTGTAGTTCTTGAGCAGAATTCAACTCTATATTTTAGAGGACTTATTACACCATATTAACCATTGTATTAGTTTTCTATTGCTACTATGGAAATCACCACAGATTTCATGGCTTAAACAATGCAATGTAGCTCTATTATCCTACAGGTCTCTAGATTGGATGTCCAACTTGATTCTCGCTGGACTAAAATCCAGGTATTAGTTGTACTGTGTTTCTTTCTACAGGTCATAAGGGAGAATTATTTCCTGGTTTTTTCCAGCTTCCAGAGGCCACCCACATTCCTTAATCCATAGTTCTCTTCCATCTTCAAAGCCAGCAGTGGCTAAGCAAGTCTATTTCATAGCACTCTACTCTAATACTGACTCTAATTTCACCTTTCTTTTCTACTTTTAAAGCCTCTTGTTGTTATATTGGCCCCACCAGATAATCCAGATAATATCCCTACTTTAAAGGTCACTGATTAGTAAATTTAATTACATCTGCCACCTTATTTTTCTTTTTTCCCTAAGCCTAACATATTCATGGGTTGTGGAGATTATGTAGTGAACCTCTTGGGCAGTGGTCACTATTCTGCCTTGCATAGTCATGAACCATGGAACATTCATATGGATATGATTCAGTGTTTTAATAAAATGAACCTTTAAGCCGGGCGTGGTGGCGCACGCTTGTAATCCCAGTACTTTGGGAGACGGAGACCAGAGGATCCAGGTTCGCGGCCAACCTCAGCGCGCATGCGCGCGCGATCTATAGCTATCTATCATCTATCTATCTATCTATCTATCTATCTATCTATCTATCTATCTACATCCCCTCTCTCCTCTCTCTCTCTCTACCTAGTGAGGCCCTCCACAACTTCGTGAGACCCGGTTTCAAAAATAAAGCATAAAAAAATAGGGCCGGGGGTGTAGCGCGGAGGTAGAATGCCCCTGGGTTCAATCCCCGGTACCGCAAAAAAAAAAAAAAATGAACCTTTAACTACTACTAAACATGTTCAACTCCTTCATTAACTTCAGGGACCTCCCATTTTGGTCTATCAGTATTTTACAAAGTCTCTCTTTCTTTCTCTCTCCAAACCTCCTTTTCTAATTTTCTCTTTCTCTGTCCCTAAAAAGTTCTTTGTGGCCATTCTTTTAGAATATTGAATAATGTCATCTACTGAGGTTAGCCTCTGATGTGTTGAGTTTCTAAAAAATCCAGTCACTGTGGGTTACTTGGATCCTGGAATCCTGCTTCTTATGTAACATATGCATCCTGTAAATTTCTAGTGTGTCTACTGAATCTGTGCTTCTTGTAGTAAATTTTGAAAGACAAGATAAAATTGACCACAGGACCACAAAGCCCTTCCTGTTTCAAGGAACCATAAACCATGAAATATTACTTTGTGACATCAAATAGAACCCATATTATTGTTTTGAACTTAGAATTATGGACATCAAAATTTGAAAATTCTCAATATTAGATGAGCTTTGAAAACATGTTCATTGTCATTAAATATTTTCTTTTGTTTTTGTGGATAATCAGAAATCTTCCTTACTCAGGTTTCTGAAATTCAGGAAAATTGAGTCCACAAGTTCCACAAATATCCAACATCTGTTTTCATTTTTGTTTTTTTTCTGTTTGTTTGTATTATTCTATTTATTTGGAAGTTAGCTTCTTTACCTAGATTATGTGGGAAAGAATGATGCTGGTTAGTCAGTCAAGTCAACAAAGTCATCTATAAATTTTCCAATTTTTCCAAATCCTTCCAACATATACTGCCTTCATTTTCTGTAACAACCCTCAAAAATATTTCTTTTCTCATAGATTTGCTACTTTTATATTGCCGCTGGGCTTCAAAGTTACATGAAACTTTCCATCAATCAAACATAACTGGAAACTATACAAGTTTAGAAGGATTATATAAGGAATCAGGACCAAGGAAAGGTTGGTCCTTTTGCAATTTATTCTCTCCTTGCCTAAAGAAAATTAAGAAAGTCAATGAGGAGTCCTTGAATTTAAACTTGTTTGCAGTGAGTAAAAAACAAAAAATTTAAAAAATGGGCTGATTAAATTTATGAAATATAAAGATGCAAAAATTCAGAATTCTTAAAGCTTGACATATTATTTGTAATAATAGATTCAACATAAACATAAATATACATTGGACATAAACATTCCTCTTTTAAGGTAAACCACAATAATGAATATATTTCTGGAATTCTAAACACCTCCCTCTTTGGGGTTGGAATTATCTGAGGGAATAAATCTTTTTCCCCCCTTTTTTTAGTACTGGGTGCTCTATCACTGAGGTACAACCTCATTCCACCACCCCATTTTTAAAAAATTTTGAAACAGGGTCTTGCTAAATTGCTGGCCTCGAATTTGCCATCCTCCTGTCTCAGCCTCTCAGGTACTGGGATTACAGGCACCTGCACTGCCACCATGTCTGGCCCTAAGGGAAGAAACCTTTAGTGGATCAGGTCACCATTTTGAGTTATCTTTGTGATTCCTGCTGAAGGCAGAGAGGTGAATGGAGGTGCACCATATTTTTCTCCCTTTTCCTTTTCTAGAACTTATTAAACCAAGAGATAGACTGAGTTATATCATTCAAATGAAGTAAGAAAAGTATTCCTAAGCCTAAGAACTTCTCTAAAGCCATTTTGAAAATATCACAGTGTGACATATATTTGGTTGAACAAGCAGAGATACCTAAGTGCAGTCTCAGAACTTCCAGCCATTCAGATCAGGGCTTGTTGATTATAGCTCAGTGGGAGAACACTTGCCTAGCATGTACAGACACTAGTTTGATCCTAACATCCAAATAACAATAATAATCTCCAGCTATTCAAACTTCAGTATCTGCTAATATATTGTTTTAATTCTTCCTTAACACCTGTGATGTGGCAGTGAAACTGTAGGGACTTAGAAGGCAGGGATTTATTGTGATGGGTAGGTGTCTACATGAGATATTTAGTAGTAGACAGCAGAGGGGACTTTAGATGGTGGCAACAGTATTAGCATTTGCTGTAAATGAAAGAAAGTCAAAATGCAAGAAGAATCGCTATCAATGCTCTTATTGACACACTCTGTCTTTCCTTTAGTCATTCAAAAGGGGCTGTATAACATGATGTTAGAAGGATGCCTGTTAATTAGGAAAGCTGTGACAGAAAAAAGGATTATAGAATTTTTGTGTTTCTGTGATTTTTGTGAAAGAATATATTGACTATCTTCTCATATATAACTCTAGCAATGAAAACATGGATATTTCCTGAAAATATTGCATTTAAGCAGCATGTCCTGAACTGAATGAATAACTTAATCAGTGGGCATAAGGAGGTAGCCATGGGAAAGGGAATTTGTACCATTGGATTTGGGGAGTTGTTATGGACTAAACTGGGTTCCTCAAAAAGATGAGGAAGTCCTAATTCCCTGTAATTGTGACTGTTATTGAAACTATTGTTTTTGCAGATGATCAAGTTAAGATGAGGTCATTAAGGTGGAACTAATCCAAAATGACTGTGTCCTTGATAAAAGGGATAATTTTGGCACAGAGACATGCACAGAAGTAAAATTTTATGAAGAACATAGGAAGGATGTTATGTGAAGATTAGAGGTTTTTATGCCACCAGCCAAGTAACCTCTGGAGCTACAAGGAGCTGAAAGATGTAAGGCAGTCTCTTTCCCTACCTCCTTCAGAGGCAGTATGGCTGTGTTGACAGCTCAGTTTGGAATTTCTACCCTCCAGAACTGTGAGATAATTTTTGTTATTTTCAGTCATCTAGCTTGTGGTGCTTTGTTGCTATAGACCTAGTAAATTAATATGATAGGACCTCTAATAATAATAATAATAATAATAATAAAAGAAACACACATTTACTAGAAACAACTAACTTTATTTTGATCAACACAGAGTTGAAGCTTTTTTGATTTTAAAGTTTTGCACTTTATTTTCTCTATGTACATGTTGACATTGTCCTTGTGAAGGAGAATCTACAGAATACTTTGAAGGTCTATGGAATTCAGACATTTCATATGAAATAAACTCAGAGTACATAGCAAAGTAAGAACCAAATATGTGAGATGGAATAATGTGAGAAATGAAGTTTTCTGAGTCTTATCTCTAAAAATGATACCTAGGCTATCTAGTAGGAAATAAATACAATTTCTAACTGTACCTCTGGCCTCAAAATGGTATTTGGACTTTTTCTTATAACATCATTTTTGCTGTTATGATAGTGACATTGGAGCTTCCCCAGTGTTTTTAGTCACTTGAAAATATTTTTGTGGGGATATAAATCAAACTTCTTCATCTAGTTCATCCATCTGCATTATCTGATCTCTTCTGCTCAACCTGCCTACACACAATTTTACCAATCTTTTCACTCTAAAATATGTTGACAAAATATACAAATTAGGTATTAGATAGATGGATATAGATAAGTAAATAATTGATAAGGATCATATATAATAATATATTTTCAAATCAACCTAATCTCATTATTCATAGTGTTAGGAAATGTTGGCTTTTATACAGAAATCCATTGATTCTTAGAAGTTTCTGTTTATTGCCTGGCGTGGTGGCGCACCCCTTTAATCCCAGTACTTGGGAGGCTGAGACAGGAGGATTGCAGGTTCGCGGCCAGCTTCAGCTACTTAGCGAGGCCCTCCACCACTTAGTGAGACCCTGTTTCAAAATAAAGAATAAAAAATAGGGCTGGGGGTGTAGCTTGAAGGTAGAATGCCCCTGGGTTCAATCCCTAGTACCACAAAAAAAAGAAGTTTTTGCTTATTCATTTATTGTTTACACATTTTCTTTTGTTTTACCGGTTGACTGATTTGTGTACATAATGTTTATCAGGTGATGGGGCCCATATAAATTTTTAATAATAACTCCTGAAAGATAGATTGCAAAACTTCAAAAGTGAGCATTTTGTGTAGAAAAAATAGGAAAATATGAGATAAGAGTTTGAATTGAAAAAAGCCACTAAGATAAAAAAATAACTCGATGGGTAACTTATTACAAAGCAGCATAAATGTATGTTATTCGCCTGATTTCTTAAAAGTCCTTGAGGAAATGTTATGGTGAAAATCTCTTGGACCTAGATCCAGAATAATGAAAAGCCTCTCATCCAGAATAAAAATTAATTGCTTTCTGTTTATAAATTCTATTGTTGTAAGCATCTACTGTCTCTTCCTACTAATGAAAATAAAATTAACATTTTCCAGGTAAACAGCATGTTCCTTACATTTGTTGAAGTATCCAAATAATCTTGTCACATATGTTTTTTTTTTCATCAAGAATTTCACTTAAAAGTTCTAATCTTTCTCCAAAACCCCTAGAGCTTAATTTGCTCTTCTCCGGGTCTTGCAATTTGTATTAGCAGGAAATAACATTGTGACAAATATTTCTAATTGATATCTGTGGAGTATCCTGTAATTCTTCACTCATCTGTCAGGTAATTCAACTTCTGCAGTTCTATTTTTAAATTAATGAATAAAAGGAATGTTGTTTTCCTTTTTTGTGAAACCGAAAAACAAGACCAGCTTCTTCATGGATCTAACAGGGACATAAGAAAATGCACCTCTCACCCTCATCTTGACCAATTCTATACAAATTGAAAGCAAGGCCTGCCATGATCAGAATGTGAAAGCAAAATACATGAGTTTGCTTAAAAACAAAGGCTTTGTTGATGCATTTGTTTTGTTTATCACAACTTATGCTAAATGGAAAGCTTTTTTTCCCCAGCACAATTTGGTATCATTAATCATATCTCACTAAGTCCCCACAGGGAAGAATAAGATTGTCAGTGCCATTTTACAGATGAAGGAATTTAGAAAAAAGTTTGCGAAATTGAGACAAAGACAATATTTTCTTTTCCAAACTGTTCTAGTTTCTTCAAGAATCCATAGTGGCTTTTAAAATTGCATTGTTATCAAAGTGAAATACTCTTTTGATCACCTATTCAAGCATTGGTCTATTCTTCAAAGTTGAGTATTAGGCCTGAAATAGTCTTTTTGATGATTGCATTATTACAATAATAATTATCTCTAAGTAACTTATGGCTGCAAATGATGGAACTTGGCCTTAATAGAACGGATCCAACTATAGAGTGCTGTGACACAGACATGTTAGATAGATGAGTAAGACCTGGGAGTGACAGAAAGCAGGCCAGGAAATAAAGGAAGTCTGATCAACAAATTAGAGCATTTTAGACATTGGCTAGTTGTAAAGTATTGACAGAATCGAAGATAGCAAGTCTGGAGAAAAGAATGCAGAACATAGACAACTGGTTTGATTATTTCCATAGCACCAGCAGTCCAATCATAATCAATATGCTTCACACACTTTAGTAGGATCCAGAGCAATCATATGTACTACAGCTTTTATGAAAAGAAAAATT
>PVJS01001698.1:0-45817 GCA_004027185.1 Glis glis
AAAAAAAAAAAAAAAAAAAAAAAAAAAAAAAAAAAAAAAAAGATAAATTAGAAAACAGTTTGAGAAGAACAAAAATGAAAATACAACATACCCAAATTTGTGGGATTCAGCAAAAGCAGTGCTCAGAGAAAATTCCATAGCTGCAAATATATTTATTTTAAAAGAAGAAAGATATCAGATCAATAGACTTCCACCTTGTGAAACTAGAAGAGCAAACTAAACATAAAGCAAGTAGAAGAAACAAAAAATAAAGATTAGAGCCAAAAGAAGTAAAATGGAATAGAAAAACACTAGAGAAAGCCAATGAAACCAAAAGTTGATTGATTGAAAAGATTGCAAAACTTTTAGTTAGAATAAATAGAAGAAAAAACAAAACAAAACTTAAATTGCTAAAAATCAGAAATGAGAGAACATTACTACCAAAATTGCTAAAATTAAAAAAAAAAGAATTGTAATGGAATATTATGAAAAAATAGGTTCCAGTAAATTAGGTAACTTGGATAAAATGGATAAATTCTTATAAAGACACAAACTACTGAAATTGGTTAAAGAAAAATTATAAAATTGAATATATTTATAACTAGTCAAGCTATTGAGTTTGTTAATCAAATAAAAATGCCCCATGAACAAAAGCACAGGACCAGAGGGCTTCATTGTTGAATCCTCCCAAACATTTAGAGGATAATGAAATCTAATTCTTCACAAACTTTTACAGAAAATAGATGAGTAAAATAACTTTCCTTCTTGTTATAGTTGACCAGAATTATCCTACGGCCAAAATCAGAGAAATATATCACAAGTAAAGAAAATTACAGATGAATATCCTTTATGAAAATAAATGCAAAAATCCTCAAAAAACACTACTAGGCCGGGCATGGTGGCGCACGCTTGTAATCCCAGTACTTTGGGAGGCGGAGAACGGAGGATCCGGGTTCGCGGACAACCTTAGCGCGCATGCGCGCGCGATTTCTCTCTCTCTCTCTCTCTCTCTCTCTCTCTCTCTCCCTAGTGAGGCCCTCCGCAACTTCGTGAGACCCGGTTTCAAAAATAAAGCATAAAAAAATAGGGCCGGGGGCATAGAGCGGAGGTAGAACGCCCCTGGGTTCAATCCCCGGTACCGCAAAAAACAAACAAACAAAAAAAAAACCACTACTAAATTGAATACAGAAGCAAATAAAAGAATTATACATTATGACCAACTGGGATTTGCCCCTAGTATGCAAGATTGGTTAACAAATAAAAATCAGTCAATGTAATAATAAACTATATTGATAGAATAGGAACAAAAACCCTATATATCATCTCTCTAAACACAAACAAGGCATCTGAAAAAACTGAATACCCTTCATGTAAAAAAAAAAACACTAGAAAACTAGGAATAAAAAGAATAAGAAAGAAATTTCAACCTGATAAAGGATATATATATGAAAAATCCACAATTAATATTACACATAATTGTGAAAGGCTGAAAGCTTTGCTGATAAGATCAGGAACAAGACAAACATTTTTTACTCTTATTTCTATTCAACATTGTATTGGAGATTTTAGGCAGGACAATGTTAGGGGGAGACAGAGGGATAGAGAGAAAAGAAATGAGAGGGCAGCCATTGTTTAAAAGAAGTAAAACTATCTCTATTCTTATGTGACATGGTCTTACATATAGAAAATCCTAAGTAATCTGTAAAAATTAAAAACTATTAGAGTTAATAAATGTGTTCAGCCAGGTTGCAGGATAAAGGATAAATATACAAAAACCAATTGTACTTCTATGCAGTAGACATGAGTAATCCAAACTGAAATTAAGAAAAAATTCTAAATAGTATCTAAATAGTATCAAAAAGAATAAAATATTTAGGGATAAATTACCAAAATAAGTTCAAAATTTACAATTATTATCAAAATTCTCCCTCTCTATTTTCTTCTCTCTCTCTTTTAGAAGTTGATACAGTAATCCTAAAATTCACATGGAAATATAAGTGACCCAGAATAGCAACACAATCTTGAAAATGAATGATAAAGTTGGAGGACTCACATTTCCCAATATTAAAACTTATTTCAAAGCAATAGTAATAAATATTATTCAGAACAAGCAAAAGAATGGTCATCTATATTGTGAAATAGTACTGAGAGTCCATAATAAACCCACATTTATGGCCCAATTGATTTTCATCAAGTGTTCCAAGACAATTCAATAGAGAAATAATTAAATGGTCTGGTCTGGGACAACTTAATCTCCACATGCAATATAATGCTTTTTGCCATACATTAACTCAAAATGAACCAAAAATCTAAATGTAAGAATTAAAACTATGAAACTCAGAAGAGGAGTACACCTTCATAGTCTTGTAATAAATAGGCTATGGCTTCTTAAATATGACACCAAAACCAAAATCAACCAAAGAAAAGATATTTGCATCTCATCAAAATTAGTAACTTTTATTTACCAAAGAGCACTATCAAGAAAGTGAAAAAACCAACAGAATGAGAGAGATTATTTGTAAATATATCTGGTTAAAAATGGGGAAAATTTTTGAAGAGACACTTCTCCAAAATAGATACACAACTGGCCAATAAGCACATGAAAAAATGTTCTGCATAATAATCACTAGAAAAATTTAAATCAAAGCCACAATGATATGCTACCTTATCCCACGCGGCTGGATGTAATCAAAAGAAAAGACATTAAGAAGTGCTGGCAAGTGTGTGGGAATATTGGAACTCTCATCCATTGTTGGTAAGATTGTAGAGCAGTGTGACTGCTTTAGAAAACTGTTTGGAAGTTCCTCAGAAAGTTAAACAGTTACCTTATGAACCAACAATTAGGCTCCTAGTTATATGCCAAAGAGAAATGTGCCTATCCACACAAAAACATACCTGAATGTTCACAACAGCATTACTCATAATATTCAAAAGATAGAAAAACTCAAATATGTAAAAACAAATGTATATTCCTACCATGTTATGTTATTCATCCCAAAATTACTAATACATACTACAAGGATAAACCTACAAGACAAGATAATATGCTAAACCAAAGAAGCCAGACACAAATGGTCATATGTTGTATAATGACATGTATGTGAAATGATAAATCTAGGCAAATATATAGAGAGTAACTGTTAATGGGCACAAGGTTTCTTTTTAAAAAGATGATGGTGATGATTGTACACCTTGTGAACATGCTAAAAACTACTGCATTGTGTCTGCCTGTTAAAAGATTAATTTTATAGTAATTTGTTATGCTCAGATAAAGAATGTTTCCTAAATAGCTCAGGGTTTATATACTTAAGTCATGAGTGAGTGTTGTAATCTCATCAGTAGATTAATCCATAATGGATTTATCTGGGTGGTAACCTAGGCTGGTGGTGTATGGCTGAATAAGGTGGGTCCCTGAGGGTGTGGTCTTAGGTATTGTGCTTGTGTATTTGAATCCCCTAGCTTGCTGGAATTTTTGCTTCCAGCCTCCATGATATAAGAGCAGAGCCTTGTTCTCTCCCTCTCTGCTTTCTGCCTCCATGCTCTGAGATCCATGGTCCCTGGCCTCACATGGACTGAACCCAAAATCTCCAAGGAAATTATGAGCAAGTGAATCTTCCTTCCTTTAAGTTGTGCGTTCGGGTTTTTCATATTGTATGGGTGAGAATGTTGACTAAGACAGAAATTGGTATTGGACAAGTGAGGTCACTCTATATCTAAGTCTGACCATGTCTCTTGTGAGTCTTTGGAACTAGTTTGTGAGAGAAAATTGGAAGACTCAGAATGTGGCTAGAAAAGTGGATCTCCTCTGCTCAGGAGATTTTGAAGGACAAAGAGGATTCCAAAGGAAAATGGAGTACAGGCAGGCCATACATATTACATTCTGGCAAAGAACTTATCAGCATTTTTCCTGTGTCCTGAAACTTTGTGTGAGGCCAAATTTAAAGATAATGGACTGATTCAGCTGGCAGATGAAATCTCAGAACAGCAAAATATCCAAACTGTATTATGATTATTGATGTCGGTACTCATTCAGTTTTACACCAAACTGGGGGAGCTAGAAGCAAAGATGAGAGACTTTATAGATTTGCAGTTCAGCCAGAAAGGCATATGTAAATCTGGGGCCCAGAGAGATGGTACAGGAAAAGAAAGTAAGATGGCTGAAGGGTGGTCAAATGCTTTGCATAGGAACAAATAAAAGAATGTGGTCACAGAAGTTCAAGTCCAAGTGTTAAACCAAGGATAAAAAGACCCAGCTGCAGTGATTGAAAATGGTGTGACTATCTCTCCTGCTAGCAATGGATCACAGCACTCACAGCACTCAAGCAATGCTGGCTTTGCTGGAAAAAAAGGGGTCATGGAGACTTCCCCCCAGATGTCATAGGAAGGCCTGGGAAGCAGGCAACATGTGGCAGGGTCTGAATCTCTGCAAGGAGGCCCACATGGGGCAATTTATGAAGCTGTGAGGGTGAAGCCAACATTGCAAGAAAAAAACCCAAGATTTAGAAATGCCAGAAATGTGGAATCACTGCGAGGAAAGGCTGCAAACTGCGAGCCATGGAGCCAGGATGAAAGAGAGAATATGCTGCCCATTGCAATCAACCAGGCCACAAGGGTGGGGCTGCCACGAGATTACATCTCACCACTATGTGCCCCAGGTGCCAGAAATGGAGCTGCAGGATTAAATGCTTGACCTGTTGGATTTTAATACTGTTTTGGTCCCATTCCTTCTTCCTATGGCCCTATTTCTCCCTTTTGGAATGCAAATATTTACTCTGTGCCATTGTACATTGGATTGATGTAACTTGCTTTTTATTTTATTTTCTTTTACAGGGGCTAACATCCCAGAGTTTACCTTGAATCTCAGAGATTTTACACTCTGAACTTTTGAGTAATGCTGGAACTGGGAAGGCTTTGGGAACTCTTGGAAATGGACTAAATGCATTTTGCATTCTGAACTGGGCATGAGCTCTTCAGGGGTTAGGGGTAGAAAGTTATATTCCGATATAGTTAAGTTATGAGGGTTGTAATCTCATCAGTAGATAAATCCACTGTAATGGATTGTAAGCCATTGTAAAGGGTAGTAACCTAGGCCAGTGGAGTGTGGCTGGATAAAGGATTGTGCTTGTGTCTTTGAATCCCCTGCTTGCTAACTCTTTTGCTCCTGGCCTCCACGGTGTGAGAGCATAGCTTTGCTCTCTCCCTCTCTCTGCTTCCCACCACCATGCCCTGAGATCCATGGTCTCTGGCCTCACATGGACTGAGCCAAAAATTTCCAAGGAAACTGTGAGCAAGTGGGTCTTCTTTCCTCTGAGTTGTGTGGTCAGTCATTTTGGATTATTTCAGTAAGAATGTTGACTAAGTCATAATTGAAACTAATCTCAATTTTAAAATGATGCATAAGTTCAGTCTTATCACAAGAAAATGTCTGACAAACACAAACTGAGAAGTATTTTATTTTTAAAAAGAAGGAAAGTGCTCTTCAAAACTGACAATGTCATAAAATTATTTAGGAATGTTCAAGACTAAAGGATAATAAAGAGGTATAACAACTAAATGATACCTGATCCTAGATTGGATCCTGTACTTGAGATAAAAATTCTTTAAAAGGTATTATTAAACTACTGAATTGGAATATGGAATTATAGATTAGATAAAATAGTAGTATCAATGAAAATTTCCCAAGTTGATAACTACCTTGTAGTTGTGGGAGAGGGTATACTTATTTTAGGAAATACACACTGCAATGTTTAGGTAAAGGGAAACAGAGAAACAGAGAGACAGGTTTTATCTTTCTATAGAGTGTGGGCATGCAACTGATAAACACATGGGGTAAAAAGAATACACATTAATAATAGGTGAATCTAGAAAGATTCGAGTCCTCTTTCTATAAGTTTAAAGTTTTCCCAAATAAAAAGTTAAAAAACAAGAAGGAATACAGACAGATCTGAGGTTGTACTTTTGAGAAGACCAAAGGTTTCCATGGGGCAAGTAGATACTATCTGAAGGGCCAAAAAAGTCCATAACTACTCTCAAGTTTTTTGAAATGATCCTAAATAAACAGGCAGCCTTTCAGGATATGAGGTTCCCAAGAGTAGTACTGACACTGAAGACAAAAAGGGGAAGAGATATGAAGGCCAAAATTATGTTTTCAAAAAATCTTCTGCACCCAGGCTGTGAGACGTGGCTGAAGTAAAACTAAGCTGACTAGCTCTTGTTTAAATTCATGACCACTGACCTCTGGGAGCCATTAGTGCTCCTGCAATCCTGCAATTGCACTTTCTCCATCCTACCCCTCCTCCCTTCTCCTCCTTCATATTTTCCCTTTTCCTCAAACCTCCTGCACCTGTTCACTCCCAGAAAGGTGAACAGCATTTGTAGGGAGCAGTCCCAGGATCTACCCAGATCCCACCTCCTCCAGTCCCTTTTAAGTCAATATCATTCAGTGTCATCTCTCTGGTGATAACTTCCAAAGTGAAATCCCCAGCCTACATCCCTGAACTCCACTTCTCAGATTTAAATATTCAAAAATCAAAGCCCTGTTTCCCACTAGCTCCCAATTAACCCTGCTTGTTCAGCCTTTGCCATCTCAGTAAATGGCAGACCCATCAACTGAGTTGCTGGCGGGGCCAACTGAAGTTCTTTATCCTTCATCTGCAGTACCATCCATCAACAAACCACTTTGGGTTGACCTTCAAGAACTCTGGAATATGACTGTTCCTCACCTACAACCCTGCCCTAAGCCACCACTGTCTGCTCCCTAGATTACTACAATAACCCGCTAACTCATCCTCCCACTTCTCACCTTGACCCTACAGTCTGCTCACCTGACATGGCTGCTACGTCTCACCCTGTCCTCATGACTCCTATGCCTTCATGTCCCCCACTCTCCATGCCACTCATTCCACCAGCCACACAGAAATCCTTGGGTCCCTCGACTACTTGGACTCCTCTGCTTGGTTTTGCCTCCTTGTACTTCTCCAGGGTCACTCTCTTCCCTTTCTTGGGTGTCTTCTCAAACACCATTTCACCAGAAAATCCTCTTTGGCTACTTTATGTAAACTTGCCAACCCCATTACCAGTCATCCCTCTTCACCTTTTCTACTTTACTCCCTCTGCACATACACATAGCCCCTATTATTTTCAGATATATTTTATTAATATAATTTGCCTCACTTTTTATACTTTTATTGGTGCATTGTAATTATACATCTTAGTGAGGTTAAAATTCATATAAACAGCCGGGCATGCTTGTAATCCCAGTACTTGGGAGGCTGAGACACAGTAGGATCGCAGGTTCGCAGCCAGCCTCAGCTACTTAGTGAGGCCCTCTGCAATTTAGTGAGACCCTGTTTCAAACTAAAGAATAAAATGGGGCTGGGGGTATAGCTCAGAGGTATAATGCCCCTGGGTTCAATCCCTGGTAGCACACACAAAAAAATCATAAAACAGACATGCACAGAGGTCTTGGTATGATTCCCTTCAGGTCCCACCCCTCCCCATACATAATAGGGAGATTGGTAGTGATAACTAAATATGTGGGCACAGAAGAATTTGAGCTGTTTCTTTCATCAGTCCTTCCTTTTCTCTTCCTCTCCTCCCTCTCCTAGTCCCCTTCCACTATTCTACTGGTCTCTCTCATTTATCTGAAGTCCCTTTTGTTTCCTATCTTCTATCTAGCTTCCACATACGAGAGAAAACATTCAACCCTTGACTTTCTGTGACTGGCTGATCTCACTTAGCATATTCTCTAGTTCCACCCATTTTCCTGCAAATGACATAATCAATTTTCTGAAATAGAAGTTCCATGGAGGCAGGGACATTATCACACTGGTTTTATATCCAGAACCCAGAACAGTGCCTGGCACAATGAAAGTTTGTTGACTGAATGAATGATGTCCACCTCTAAGCTCAATCCAGGAAGACCCAGAGGCAGTCAGAACGTATGAAAGGAGGTGGATCAAGACTAATGAACAGTAAAAGAATGTACAGATCCCCCACCCATGCTGGCCAGACAGCAAAATCAGGCCTGCACAGGAACAAAAGAGGCCTGAAACAGCATCTAGGAAGGAAGTCTTGATTTAAACGGGTCTCAGCTTCTAAATACCTGAACATGGTGTGTTCTAATACCTTAAATGCAACCAAGAAACCACAGCCCTCCCCTAGTTATCCCCCAGTGGTGGGGAGGGGAGAGCAGGCAGAATAGAATTGCAGGCAGTGTGGGAGATAAATATGGCCATTTTGTGATTGCTTCCTGCCTAGTTTAGTCCATTTAATAAGCCCTTAAATGAGTGTCCTTTCCCACTGTGATACAGGAGATCATGCCAAGGAAAGTGGTTGGCAAAATTAGGACACCAGCAAGTCCCCCCTGGAGTGGCAAGATCCCTTGCCTTAATGAAGCCAACAGCATCTTGTGAAATAAAGATGTGTGTGTCAACTGGGTCCATGAGGATGGTACTGCCCCAGGAAAACCAGGATTTGCCACCAAAGCCCTGGGTCTGTCTTGAGCCTCCCTGAGGAGGAGGCAGTTCCCTGAGCTTCTATTAAAGCATAATGGCTTTGAATGTTCCCTCAAGAGGAACAGCTTTATTCTGCTGATCATCCAAAGAGGGCATACTCCTAACATGTGGGAGGAAGGAATGGCATGATAAAAGGTGTGGAGGTGGGAACACAGTGTGGGCAGGAACACTCACAAAGTGTAGCATGACAGTCAACAGTATTAGGATGCCCATGAGACAAGCAAGGAGGGCTTAAGCTGAAGGACACCTTTTGGGTTCTGAATTCTTTGCTCCAACATATATAGTAAACATCCCCACAGATCCAACATGCTCACCCTTGACATCTTCATCAAAGTCACTAAAGAGCAAGAGCTGTAGGACAGTTGCAGTCAAAGGCTATGTACAGCCCCTGAAATCTCTCCTAAAAGCTGACTTTAATCAGTTACGATATACCATGTGTGATGGACAATCAACCTGAATCCATTAAAACGCTGGCTCCAACCAGTATGATCCATACTGTCCACCAGAAAATAAGTATTTTGTTTTCTTGGACACTGTGTTTTTGAAAAGCTCCTCAGTGGCAGAAACAAGTTCTACATCTATGCACATGTAATAGACACCCCCATACCCACCACCTTATTCAGAGGGAGCAATCCGTACTAATGTAATATAAAATGTATACATTTACTAGTGTTTGCAACTTGCCAGGCAATATTGCATGAGCTATATAATGACTAAATCATTTAATTCTCACATTATCTCTAGGAACAGAGTGGTTAAGTAACTTGCCCAAAGTTAGACAGCTAGTAAGTAGAGAATTGGGTTTCAGTCTCTAGAAGTCCAGCTCCTGAATCTATGTCCTTTAAAGCTAATTAAGCCAGGGATACAGAAACAAAAGTCTAATTGCATTTTCCTTCTAAGCTACCTTCCCCTAAAAAGGCAAGTCTGGTACAACTCACTTCCATGTTCTCATGTATATGGGATTTAAAACCTTTCTCTTTATTGCCCTTTGCAAAATCCATCTCCACCACCTTCTAGCCCAGATCAATGCAATGTTCTCTCTTCTGACTCTTTCCCTATCCAAAGTTCTTGGCTGCTTTAGAATGTATTTAAAAAGTATTGGAACTCTGTACCAAAAACAAAAAAATTAAGAGTGGAACTGAGTGAAACTGCAGCCTCAGCCTTATAACTAGATTCCTGGGATCTCTAGAGGGCAAACCATTGTATAACAATTGCCTGAGAATTTTAGGTTTTGATCTCCAACAAGACAGTCCCTCCTAGTAACTGAGATTGTAAAGACATTTGTGTGTGCTTGTTAATAGTGTTAACAGCACTGCTGTTTGATAAGGCACTTATCTATGCTCACTGTCCAGGCTGTTTATGGCTTCGTCCATCCTCCAGCAATATGCAGGCATTGGTCCTGAGACTGCCATTTCAATTGCCCAGCCTGCTGACTCTGCAGGATGCAGTACTTCTGAATAACTTTCCACTAAAGCACAAAAAAGAGAGTTTACATGTCTCTTCTATGGCTAGAGCCCTGTGAAAATTAAGTCAGACCTAAATTGTTCACAAGAGTATAAGCAAAGCATATTAAAAACAATAAAAAGCACTGCTCTAATCTCTAACGTGGTGAGGGGAGAGGGTACTTGGTAGCTTCCAAGTGGGTGCCTGGAATAGCTATCCTCAGCACTTGGTAAGTGAGCAAATCTTCCCCACTTGGGAACTCAAGTAGTGACCTACAGGGACAGCCCATGAAAACCAACCCTTCCTCCATCTGCCCTACTGCCAACAAAAATAAAATGCGCAGTAAGGATTATGTGAGAGTCTTCCTTTTGGAAGTAATGTAATGGATGTGTTTAGAGCCTATATTGTAGGCACATTTTCACATATGTTTACCTATCTCTAAACTCCTCGAGGTGTGCACATTAAGTATGTGTACTTTTTACATATTGATTTTGGGGTGGTGGTACTGGGGGTTGAACCCAGCAGCACTCGACCTCTGAGCTACACCCCCAGTTCTATTTCATTTATTTATTTATTTATTTATTTAGTGTGTGTGTGTGTGTGTGTGTGTATGTGTGTGTATGTGTGTGTTTGTTTCTGGAGATTGAACCCAGGGGCATTCAACCTCCAAGCTACATCTCCAGCCCCATTTTATTCTTATTTTGAAACAGGGTCTTGGCAGGTTAATGAGAGTCTCACTACTTGCTGAAGCTGTCCTCAAACCTACGATTCTCCTGTCTCAGCATCCCAAGTACTGGGATTACAAGCATGTGCCACCACGCCCGGCTTTTATTTTATTTTTTATTTAGAAACACAGTCTTACTAAGTTGCTGAGGGCCTTGCTAAGTTGCTTAGGCTGGCCTCAAACCTGTGATCCTTCTGTCTCAGCCTCCCAAGTACTGGGGATTACAGGCTTCTGAATCATTATGTAAAAGATCTGGGACAGGCTTCAATGTGAATTCCAATGTGCTACGTCTGTCTGATATGTCAATAGAGCCAGCCTGGAAAGGAGACAAGCTACCCTCCCCCAGGCCCAGTTCAGGACTGGCATGCCTGGACTATAATAAAAATCTCCCATACTCTTAACACAAAATAAGTAGGAGGAGAAAGGAGAAAGGAGAGGACAAAGAAGGATGAAAGCAAAGAAGGAAGAAACCAGAGGGAAGAGAGTAAGAAAAGGAAAGGGATCTTTTTCTGCTTGGGTCAAAATATGATTATAAACTATTTTTAAAAGATAAGAATTTCCCCTTCTTATTTCCCTTACTCATCCCATTGAGCATCTTCCTTCTCTTTTATTAACAGAGGCCTTTGGTGTTGGTTTCTCTCCATTGCTTTCTTTTGTGCTAAGTGTAGCTCAGCCTGGATCACTTCCCATTGAAAAGCCATTGGCTTCTGTTTCCAGTCTGACATATAAAGAGCTTGGAAGTGGTCACTCCTGCCCTCATGATGAGAAAAGGTGTTTCCTTTACAAAAGTAAAAAAAGAACTATCATATGATCTAGGTACCACTCCTACGTATATAACCGAAGAAAATGAATTCAGCATACAAAAGTGATATCTGCCTGCCCATGTTTATTGCAGCACTATTGACAGTGGCCAAGATAGGAAATCAGCTTAGGTGTCTATCAATAGAGGAATGGATTTAAAAATATATATATATGGTATACATACAAAATGAAGTTTTATTCAACCATAAGGAAGAATGAAATCATATCATTTTCAGGAAAATGGATGGAACTGGAGGTTATCATGTTAAGCAAAATTAGCCAGACACAGAAAGACAAGTACCACATGTTTTCTCTCAGAGGTAGAAACTACAAAAACAAAAACAAGCAAACAAATAAAAAAATCAAGATGACCTGAAAATACAAACTGGACTATCAGGGAAATGGGGGAGTATCAAGGCAGAGTAGGATAGGGTAGTAGAGAGGGTGGATACTTCCAAAGCATGATATATGCATGCATGGAAGTGTCACAGTGACCCATTGATTTGTATAATTCATATGATTGAATGATTATAATAAAAAATAAAAATCTGAACAATCTGAAAATCAACAACTCTTCTTGGATCTATCAGAGAGTTGAGGGCACTGGTCAAATCACTCATCCAAAATCTGAAGAGAGAGGTAAGCACAGAGAATTAGAGCCTACCAGGTACAGAAATTACAGATGAATCCCAGCAGAGGCACCTAAAGGGTAATTGACTAAGTTTGGAGGCTTCGTATGGAGTAGCTTGAGAGATAAAAATTCTTGGGGACCCACACTTTGGGAGGCTGGGGGGGCACCTTCATGATTATTAACTCTAAGAATCCCAGCAAGTTAATACAGTGAAGATTTTAGCTAATTACATACTTCCAAAATTCAATAGAGTCTATCAGAAGGCATCTTGAATAAACTCCCAGACCTGATGTCCTACCCAGAATCAAGGCTTAAAGACTTAGTCTTTTCTTCTGATGCCATGAACTACCCATTTTAGCGCCTAGTTAGAGGTAACTCCTTAAGCTCTGCATCAGATGCCTGCCCTTCTCACTACGCACAGATGGAGCTGGGTGATTCTCCCCCTTTCCTGCTTCACCCCTTTAACCCTCTTCAGTGGATCATTCACAAACATGGTGTGCTTTCTTCCATACTTTAAAAAAAGGACTTAACTCTCTTGACTCTGCTTCCAGCTCCAACTACTATTCTTTTTCTCTGCTTACCCTTTGCAAGAGAGAAAACTAAGGAAAAGAAATGTTTTTACTTGCTGTTTCAAATTTCTCTCCTTTGGTTTTCAATTATTTTTTATTTTTATAATTTTATTAGTGCATTATAATTATACACCATAATGAGGTTTAAAGTGATACAAACACAGACACGCAGCTCTTGATGTATTTCCGTCTGCATCCCACCCTACTCCCCCTTCCTCCCTCCCACACATGTGAGTGAGATTTCTTTCGGGCTCTCTGCCATCAGGAATTTCATCACCACCACTCTTACCAGAGTCGCTGCAACCTCCAGGATGCCAAGACCAGTGGTCAGTCCTCAGTTTTCATTCACTTGATCTTCTCTTTTATCTACACACACTCCTTCAGAAGCCTCATGTAGTGCGTGGATTTATATACTATCATCATTCTGAAGACGTCCATATGCATGGCTCCAGCCTCGACCTCCCCTTGGCCTTTCAGACACATGTATCTGATTGTCACTAGGCCTCTCTACTTGGATGTCTAAGAGGCAGCTCAAAAGTAGCAAGTACAAAACTGAAGTTCATATCCTCCCTACCACCCAAAATTCCCACCAGCGAAATTAACTCTAATTTCATCCTTCCAGTGGTTTGGACCCAAAAGTTTAGCCCCACCCTTAATTCTTCTGTGCCACTTCCCATGTGCTCGATCTGTGGGCACATCATGAGAGCTCACCTAAAAAATATACCCAGAATCTGACCCCGTTGCCCCCTTCATTGGTACCACCCTAGTTCACGGTGACTAATCATTGCTCACCTGGGATAATTCAATAATCTCTTAACGGGTCTTCCTGCTTGCACTCCTGCCAGCCTACAATCTAGTCTCCATATTTTATCCACAATGCACCTAGTAGAACAGAAGTCAGTTTAAGGTGCTATGTCCGAATTAGAGAAGCAGTGAACATTTCTACAGCAGCACTCGCTGCTCCCACACTTGGCTTTCTGTCGTCCCTCATACCTCTCCTGCCTGGCTCCCCCACCCGCAATGTCTCCCTGTTGGTCTGCAGACACTTCAAGATCACAGCTTCTGCAAACAATATTCCCTTTGCCTGGACTATTCAGTTTGTTTTCTTTTGGTGATCCTAGAGATTGAACCCAGAGGCATTCTACCTCAGACCTATTTTATTTTTAATTTTGAAACACGGTTTTGCTAGGTTGCTGAGACTGACCTCAAAACTGCAATCCTCCTATCTCAGCCTCCCAAGTACTGGGATTACAGGTGTGTGCCATGCACCTGGCTAGGATCATCCATTCTTACACTCAGCTTACTCCCTCACGTCCTGAAATGGTACCAGAAATACTCTTCCTCAAAAAAGCCTTTCTTAACCACCCCATTGTAAACTTACTCTCCACCTCAGCATTCCTTTCTGGCTCACCAAAGATATTGGTGTGTGTGTATATTACTGGGTATTGAACCCAGGGGCATTCTAACTCCAACCTACCCCCTCAGCCCTATTTTATTTTTTGTTTTGAAACAGGGTCTCACTATGTTGCTAAAAATCTCATTACTTGCTGAGGCTGTCCTTGAACCTACAACCTTCCTACCCCAGCCTCCTCAGAACTAGGATTACAGGCCTGTGCCAACACTCCTGGCTTCTTTTCGTTTTTTTTTTCTTTCTTTTTTTTTAAGAATCACATTCTCCACTATAATGCAAGCTTCACAAGGGTAGGGATTTCTGTTTGAATTATTGCTTTGCCCCAACTCCAAGAACACTGACCAGCACATGGATAAACATAAGAAAAAATTCATAAGAAATGATACATATTTGTTGAATTATTGCAGCAGTCCTTTTCCTGCTTACGATCCTGCATGTCTAGTCTTTCATTCTTTTAGTACGTTCCATAAAAATCTCTTAACATTTTCCTGGAGATTTCTGGCATGCTTTGAAATTCAAACCATTAAATGCTGACGATTTTTTACCATCTATTTATCGACCCCGGCTCTTTGCAGGAAGCTGATCACAGATGTCAGTTACCATTTTAAATGAAAACTGCTTTCCTTCCAAGAAGATGATGCTGTTGATGTGGCGTTTCGGGAAGGTACTGGAACAGCCCGCTTGCCCCTGCAGCTTTAGAAGCTTCCCCACATTCCGTTACCCTCGGGCATTCCCCCACAGTATTTAAATTGGTTCCCAGTCATCTTTGGCACAACTCTGGAATCTTTTCCAAATGTAGTAAATACACACATACACGCATAAAGAGAAAATTACAGAACAACATGACTTAGTGGTTCCCAGAAATCCTATCAGAGTCTAGGAGCAGGTGTTTGAGAGGAGCCTGCAGCTTCACATCCACAGATAAAGTTCCATGTGCCCTCCCAGCCCACAGCAGAGAGCATAAAGTTTTGCAATAATTGCTCCTAAAATTTCCCTCTGCCCAAATGAAGAGCAAGGAAGGCAATCGCCCAACTTAAGAATGTAATTATATAATTAAAGTTTTATTAATATGTCCTAATTCCCATTCCCCAGTTGTCCCATATAATTTTATCATATGGTATCATTCTCCTCTCTTTCCTTTTCTGGCAGCAAAGGAAACGCCAAGTTAAGATATGTCCATTCAGAGGGACACAAAAGCCAGTCCTCACTCCCTGTGAGGCCCTCAGCCGTCACCTGTCATCAAGCACCCCTCCACTTGCAGTGTCTCATTCTGCTGAATTCACTGGGGGCTTGTTTTGCCAGTGGAAGAAAAGAATGGCCTCAGGTGGCCAGGTTCCAACACGTGCCCCTCCCCTTAACACAAAGAGGTTTCTAAAATGGGTTCTAGTGTGTAGAAGCAGAATGTCCCCTGGGAGATGTGAGAAGCCCCAGGTCTGAGCAGCCCCACTGTCTTTTCTCCCTTTGGTCAGGAGTCACCGGCACCATCCCAAAGCTGCGTGCTGAAAAAAATTTCTGACACCATTCCAGAAAGGCTGTGAGGAGATAATCACTCCAAATGTAAGATATAAACAAGTTTTAATTAAATATAAACTCTGAAAAGTTTCTTCATAATTATTTAAACAGGGTTCCAACTTTCCTGATTTGAATTTTTGAACAGGTGTAATTTTGTCACTGTATTTCCTATAGTATAAAAAATTGTACAGTATGCTCAGTGATATAAGTCAGGCATAGAAAAACAAATACTATAGGAACTATAGGATCTCACTTGTGTAGGTTACATTAAAAAATTGATCTCACAGAAACACGGAGGAGAAAGGTGGTGCTTAGAGGCTAGGTACAGGTAAGGACAGAGAAAGAAGAGCTACTGATCAAAGGGCACAAGGCTTCGGTTAGACAAGAGGAATGAGTTTTGGTGTAAGCCACTGCACTGTACCATGACCACAGCTAATAACAATGTATTGTTCATTTCAGGATGCTAAAAGAATGATTTCTAGCATTCTCATCATGAAAAACGCTAACCTAGAGAGGTGATGGATATATTAATTAGCTTGATTGAATCTTTATACGATGTATGCATAAATCAAACCATTATATTGTCCTCCATAAATATATATCATTATTGTCAACTAAAATAAAAGAAAGAAGAGGAAGGAAGAGAGGGAGGGAGGGAGGAAGGAAAGAAGAAGGTGGGCAGGCAGACAGGCAGTCTATTTTAAAATGCATTAAAACAGTTCAAGTTATGCTGTGCCAGTGTATCAAGGTCTCTGTTCACCAACCTCACTATTATGTTTGGGGAGGGGTGGGTAGCGGGGGGAACCTGAAGGGAAACACACCAAGATCTGTGTGCATGTTTGTTTGTATGACTTTGAACCTCACTATGCTATATAATTAGAATGCACCAATAAAAGTATAAAAAATAAAATGCAATGAAACAACAAAGGAATGGAAAAATCTACCTTCACACACCATAGAGGGGACGGTGGACCAGAGATTTTCATTGCCTGGTTCTTCTGACTGTGACACTACCCACCCACATCCCTTTATTCCCAGAGAAGAGCCCACCACCGCAAGGTGGTCAGCCGTCATGTACTGTCAATGCCACAACCCCTCCAGCTTAGGGAGAACAGCCTCTGTGATCACCAGGACTCATTCTCTATCATCGCCGAATTCTCCCAGGGCGTTGGCTTTCCTTAGACTTGAGCTTCCCTCTGTTTGACTTAACAGAACATCTTGTTAGTACATTGTGCACACTCTCAGCCCTCACAGTGGTGGCCACCATCCCAGCTTCATAGTGCTGCACCTGGAGATGGGTTCAGTACCCCCCATTCTCCCCACACCAGCACCCCATGCCTCCCTCCCTCGAACCCCAGCACTTTTGAAACCCGAGTTGCTGGACTCTTCCCTCCTTGCCTCTCATTGTTGAGGGTATCTGCTGACCTCATGCTCATTCACCCTCGTTCATTGACTATTTCAAGGCCAGAATCACTGTCTCCCTCTTCAATACCACTTATGTCATCACTTTCAGAATTCCCATAGCTACGTAGCGAATCCAACCAATGACGTCTCCTCTCAGCGTCTGATGTCCTTCATTTCAATAATTTTACCTTCCATGCCATTTCAACCCCTGCCCTCTAGACCTTATGAGCACCAGGAGCTGCTCTCCTTCTGAGCAATCTCCATTTCAAGCCCCCTCTCCAGCCAGCCTCCAGCTCTGATCTTTCCAGCACAGTCACTTTGATATTGCCATTCCTACCACTTTGATGCTACTAGGAATTGGAACCTTTGATCCTGCCCCTCTTTCATTGTCCATCACTGTCCCTATGTCCTCCCTTCCCTCCTTGCCCAACTTAGAGCCTGTGCTATAACACATTTACCTATTTGTGTGTGTGTGATGGTGGTACTGGGGATTGAACCCAGCAGCATTCTGCCTCTAAGCTACACCCACAGCCCTATTTTATTTTTATTTTTTATTTTGAAACAGGGGCTCACTAAACTGTGGAAGGCCTTGCTAAGTCGCTGAGGCTGGCAGTAAACCAGTGATCCTCCTGTCTCAGCCTCCCAAGTACTGGGATTACAGGCAATCGCCACCACGACCACATTAAATATTTTGTGAACATCCTTCACCTGCATCTCTCTCACTGGGAGAAAACACTACCGATATCCATGTATTTTCTGCCGTCATATGTCCCCCCACAATCAGATAAACCAGAATACAGCAAACTATAATCCTGGACCTAATATAGACCACTGCCAGTTTTCATAATAAATTTTGCAGGATCCAGAAACATTCATTCAGTTCTGCTTTGTCTACAGCTGCTTTCACGCACCGATGACAGTATTGAACAGGGAGACACAACTATGGCCTGCAAAGCTAAAAATAATTTATCTGTTCACTTACAGAAGAAATTGGTGAAATTCTGAGCTGAATCATTCTAAAATAATCCACGACCCTGCTAACAGCTCTTACTTTTGGTTTATGTCCTCAAAACTCATGTCTGATCTCAACTTTTCCATTCATGACCACTACATCCCCTAGTAAGATACATTCCCATGTTCAACTAGTAACTGCACCTCGAAACAAAGAGAGAAAATATGTGTGATCAAATAAAAATAATCTCATCTTCGCACCATCTAATCCACGTACCTCACCTATGTGCATGCATCATATGTTCCCCTCTCTCTCTCTCTCTCTCTCTCTCTCTCTTCCTTTTTCGCTCCCTCCTTCCCTCTATCCCTCCATCCTCCTGCATTAATATTGTCCATCTTAAAAAGAAATGGATAAGCCAGGCGTGGTGGCGCATGCTTGTAATCCCAGTACTTTGGGAGGCGGAGACCGGAGGATCCGGATTCGCGGCCAGCCTCAGCTCGCTCTCTCTCTCTCTCTCTCTCTCTACCCCTGTCTCTCTCTCTCTCTCTCTCTCACTACCTAGTGAGGCCCTCAGCAACTTCGTGAGACCCGGTTTCAAAATAAAGTATAAAAAATAGGGCCGGGGGCGTAGTGCGGAGGTAGAACGCCCCTGCGTTCAATCCCCGGTACCTCAAAAAAAAAAAAAAGAAATGGATAATAAACTTCATTTGACCATGCATCCTAATTATGGTTAGATATAGAATGGCCCCTTGAAGAGCTCATAAACTGGTGTTTGGAGTTGATGTAATCAAGTCTTGAGGGTTGTAATCCCAGCAGTGGATAAATCCATTGTAATGGATTTGCCTGGGTGGTACCTGATAGGCTGGTAGAGTGTGGTTGGAGGTGGTCCCTGGGGGTGTGGCCTTGGGGATTATATATGGTTCCTCCTCCCCCTGCTCTCTCTCTTGCTTCCGGCTTCCATGATGTGAGGAGCACAGCCCACGTGCTCTCCCTCTCTCTGCCTCCTGCTGCCATGCCGAGACTTCCCATGTACTGAACCCAAAACCATAAGAAAATAAATCTTTTTTCTAAGTTACATGGTCGAATCTTTAGATTATGGCTGTAAGAATGGTAACCAGGACAATCGTCTTCACTTCCTGTCCTTCATTCTCACCCCACCACTCCACTGAGATGGTGTTTACCATCTAAGTCATTCATACCAATAAGCCCAAGAAATTAGGCTCAGTCCTCCTTCTACAAGGATTTTTAGCAGCATGGATGAGAATGATGGTGAGGCACTGCCCAAAACACCTCCTTCTCCTGGTCCCAGGACCCCATGCTTTCCTGCTGGCCTCCAGCTCAGGCCCTCTGTGGTCTCCACAGCCTCTGCTCTGTCTCTGAATATGAGGCGCCAGAGCTCTGACCTTGGCCTTCTCACTTTCTTTTCTCTATCTCCCCTCTCTTCCTATGTGTTCTCATCCACCCTCTTGGTTTAAGCCATTCCCAAGATGCTAACTCACAAATCTATAATTCAGCCTTGATGTTCACCTTGGCTAGATATTCTGCTATCAAACCAACTCCTCCTCTAAGAGGATAAATAGCCACCCTAGATTTAGCCTAATCAATCATTAATTCCCATACTCACCCCCTATCACTGCTCCATCCCAGTCTTCTCAAAAAACAGTTTGACCATCCATTTGGTCTCTCAAGCCAAAAAAGCCCATAGTTAGCTGGTCATGGTGGTGCACATCTATAATCGCAGTAGTTGGGAGGTTGGGAGTACAGGAGGATCGCAGGTTTGAGGTCAGCCTCAGCAACTTAGCAAGACCCTGTTTCAAAACAAAACAAAAAAAGGCTGGGGTGTAGCTCAGAGGTAGAGAGGTAGAATTCCCCAGTACCAGAAAGAAAAAAAAAAGCCAATAATTATCCTTGTTTCCTTTCTTTCCCTCACAATTCACATCCAAGTTATGTGTGTATTCTATCAGTTCAACTTCTACAACATAGCAGAAATCATGTCACTATTTACCTTCTCCGTTGCTGCATCCCAGACCAAGTCCTTTAATCTGGACTAATGCTCTTGCTTCCAAACTTATTCCTCCACAGTCCATTCTTCACACAGCCAGAGTGATATTCCTTAATTCTAAACAAGGTAGAACTACCCTCATGCTGAAAACTTCTAGTCACTTTCCATTTCTATTAGAGTGAAACCAAACTCCTTCCCATTGCCAAAAGTTACTGTTATTCTATCTCTGTCTGCCTCTCAAAACTTTCCCTCCCCCTGCCCCTTTATTCTCTGTCCAACAGCCATTAGCCTTATTTCTATCTTTCCAAGCCACCAAATTCACCCCACCAAGATGTTCTCCATGGAATTCTCCTCAGCTAAGTTCTCAAATGGCTAGTTTCTTCTCAAATACTACCCTTCAGAGAAATCCTCTGGATGGCTGGGGTCAATTTCTATCATAACACTAATTTTTTATTTCCTTCATAGCACCTATTGGTCCCTCAAGTTATCTGATTTAATGTATATATACTTTTGTACTTATTTGCATATTTAGTTTCTCACCAAATTAGTCTATAGCTTTGTGAGAGCAGAGAACTGGTTATTCCTCCACCCTTTGTCCAGCATCTAAATCTGCTCCCTGAAACAGAGTGAGCTCTCTATAAATGTTTGTTTTCTGACTGACAATTTAAATATAATTAAATAAAATGTAAAGTTTGTAATTTAGCACCTAATCCTAAGGAATTTACAATTTATAAGACTATTTTATATTCAAGCGATGCTTGAGTTTTCTAATTTTCTTGGCCCATTAATATATATATTGCAGCCTTAAAAGAGTAAAGAATCATACTCTCTCTGGTAGTTAAGACCAAGGAAGAAAATTGCATATTTAAAGTGAAATTTACCTTGCATACAAACATATCCTCCCAACCAGGTGCAAGCCCTCACATGCTCAGATGCATTTAACATCTCTGAAAGCTGATGTTCCCCATCGAGCCACAGTAACTGTTTAAGAGGTACCAGTTTCTTAAACAAATAGACCGTATAATTACTGATTCGCTGAACATTTATCATTCCCAAGGCAGTGTGCTTCCCTATCCCAATATTCTCCTCCGCATTGCTTTTTTTTCCTCCTACATTTAAAAGCAAAAGCAAAAGTTATGTTTATAGGAATAACAGTTAACAATTTTCAAAGGTCTTAACCCACTCCATCTCCATGCTACTGGAGCCAGGGCTTCCCATGAAACAAGGCGAAGCAGCTGCTACCTGGGGCTTCTTCCTACCCAGAATAAACCTCATCAGGATCACAAGCATGGGTAAACCCTGTACAGCTCTCCCTAACACATCATTTTTGCCTTGAGAGCTCCCAAGCTTCTCTGTTCCAGAGACTGGGAATGCCCGACTCCTCCCACGTTGTCAAATTGGTCCCAAGGCTTAGCACACAGCACCTTTTAACCTTGACACACTCTAATTGGCCTGTGAGACCACTGACTTTCTTGAAGGAATAGGTGCAGACACACACATATACACACAAGTTTGTGTGTGTGATGTCCTACACAAACCCTTTAGGCTTTCTTCAGCCATCTCGCCTATTAGAAGAGACCTCCAGACTAGACCAGAATAAAGATAAATTTCCCACACTGCACCTAAGCTCTAACTGGGGTGAAATAAACCAGCAGAGAGGCTACCTCCATCACCAATAATTTCAATACTCTTAGAACAAAACATTCTACCTTTTTCTGTGAGCTTTCTCAACATTAGTTAATCACCACATGGGAATAACAATCTATTCAAAATAGTTCAATCAGAGATCCTGAAATCAAAGCCTGGGAATAAACTTGGAACCTTTCTCTCCTTTGCACTTTCCCTTTTTTAATATATTTTTATTGGTACATTGAAATTATACATCATAGTGAGGTCCAAAGTCATATAAACAAACATGCACACAGGTCTTCTGGGTCCCTTCGGGTCCTACCCCATGACCCACCCCTCCCCATTCTTAATAGTGATATTGGTAGTGATACCTTCATACACGGGTAGAGCATAATTTGGACTGTTTCTTTCATCAGTTCCTCCTTTTCACTTCCACACCCCCATCCCCTTCCACTATTTTATTGGCCACCCTCCTCAATTATCTAAAGTTCTTTTTGGTTCCCATTTTCTCCCTAACTTCCACATAGGAAAGAAAACATTCAACTCTTCTTTTTTTGTGTGTGTGTACGGTACTGGGGATTGACCCCAGGGGCATTCTACCTCCAAGCTACACCCCCAGCCCTATTTTATTCTTTATTTTGAAACATGGTCTCACTAAGTTGCGGAGGGCCTCACTAAGTAGCTGCGGCTGGCCGCGAACCCGGATCCTCCGGTCTCAGCCTCCCAAGTACTGGGATTACAAGCGTGTGCCACCATGCCCGGCTAACATTCAACTCTTGACTTTCTGAAACTGGCTGATCTCACCTGGCATATTATTCTCTAGTTCCATCCATTTTCCTGCAAATGTCATAATTTTGTTCTTCTTTATGGCTGAGTAAAATTCCATTGTGTGAATAGACCCAGCTTTGTATTCATCTGTTAGTGATACCTAGGTTGGTTCCATATTTGGCTATTGTGAATCGTGCTACTATAAACATGGGTGTGCATGTATAACTATAGTATTCTCACCTTAATTCTTTTGTAACAATACCAAGGAGTGGTATAGCTGGGTCAAATGGCGGTTCTGTTCCTAGTCTTTTGAGGAAACTCTGTACTTATCTCCATAATGGTTGTACTAATTTGCAATCCCACCAACAGTGTACAAGAGTTCCTCTTTCCCGACATCCTCACCAGCATTTATTATTGTTTGTATTCTTGATTGCCATTCTAACTGGAGTGAGATGGAATCTCAGTGTATTCACTCTCCTTTTTTAACCTTGGTGGCAGATCGTGTTTTCCAAAAATGGTCCCAACGATGTCTTCCATCCTGCCGGCTCTTCTGGCAGTGTGACTTTGACACCTCTCATTAAGAACTGAGGTCTGTGTTCCCTCTCCTTGTACGAGGACAGTTCTCTATGATGGATTCCACAAATAAAATGTAGTGAAAACGACTCTGCATGAGGCAATATCAAAGGCCATGCGGCTCTGCCTGGATCCCTGGGATGCTCACTCTTAGAGTGTAGCCAACATGCTGTGAGGGGACCCAGCAGCCTGTGGAGTCTCACCAAAAAAAAAAAAAAAAAAATCAGTTCAGAAAATAACCAAGGCCCCAGCTCTCAACCCAGCTGGGCAGCTGAGCTCCCAGTCAACAGCCTGCAGAAACTGGCCAGCAGCATGTGGGAGCCATCTCAGAAGTGGAAAATCCAGTTCTGATTCAAATCCCTCAGCTGCAGGTGCCTCAGAACCAGCACCAACAAGTCTCTCACACTGCTGATGCTGCAGAATCTTCACCTAAATAAATCGCTACAGGTTGAGTACCTCTTATCCAAAAAGCTGGAGACCAGAAGTGTTTGAGGTTTCAGTTGTTGTTTGTTTGTTTGTTTTTTCAGATTTTGGAATATCTGCACCTACAAAATGATAAGACACAAGTCTAAACATGAAATTCATTTATGTTTTATGGATTCATTTATGTTTTATGGACACCTTGTATCCATAGCTGAAAGTGTTTTTTTTTTGTTTGTTTGTTTCTGTTACTGGGGATTAAATCCAGGGGCATACGACATCCAAGCCAAATTCCCAGCCTTTTTTATTTCTTATTTTTGAGACAGCATCTCGCTACATTGCTAAGGGTCTCACTAAGTTCCTGGGGCTAGCCTCAAACCTGCAATCTTCCTGTCTCAGCCTTCCAAGTACTGGGGTTACAGGTAAGTGCCACCATACCTGGTTCTGAAAGTGATTTTATACAATATTTAGTGTGCCTGTGTTTCCACTGTGACCCACCACATGTGGTCAGGTGTAGAATTTTCCACTTGCTGTGTCAGATTCACACTCATGACATTTCAGACTTAGGAGCATTTTAAATTTCAGATTTTTGGATTAAGGATGTTCAAGTATGCTGTTCTGAGCCATTGCATTCGGGGCTGATTTGTTTCACAGCGACAGAAAACCAAAACAAGTGCTGTCTCTGCCACCTCGGGCATGTCCCCCCATCACACAGATGAGGCAGTGCCTTCTTTGACCACTCTATCAATCAGCATGGCCTGCTCACCTTGCAGTGAGTCAACCAACTATTTGTTCTCTCAGTGCATGAGCTGAGCTCCGCTGCCTACTCATTCGCACGCCTGCCCAGCACTGCTTTAGACCCACGGCCAGCTCTCGGAAGCCACCCTTGCCACTCACACCTTCAAGACAATTGTCAGGTTCGCGTAAGAACTTCAAGCTGATGCTTTCCGCAGCAGAGGCGGGAAGGGCGAAGGGTCTCCAAAATGTGAAAGGGGTCTGTGAAAGTTGTTATAAATGTGGAGGCAAACTGTGACATAGCCAGTCACCAGCAGTGCTTAGGGGCGGGGAGCTTACCATAGGGTCACAAGATGAAGTGAGGACACACTTGCAAAAGTGGGGTGGGGAAGCCAGAGCAAGGCTGCACCAGTAATCAGTCCATGCGCAGTGACCTGGAGTCTCAGTTGCTATCCCTGGCAGCAATTATTAAGGTCATTCCTCGCAATGTGTTATATCCAGCAACTCTATCAACAAAGGGAATGAGGTTAATCGGAAAAGGCTTGTTCCCAGTAAACTCATCTAGGTCCTAGTAATCACGCTTTCTCCACAGATGCTCAAAGGCCATTAGTGTGTGTATGTGTGTGTGTGTGTGTGTGTGTGTGTGTGTGTGTATACATGGCAAAAAAGATCCTATGTTGAGAGTCCCTGCTTGATTAAGCCATGTGTAAGGAAGACAATTTATGCTGATCTCCCATCTTCAAATCCTGGGCTGTAATAGTAGATCTAGGTTCTGCCGCTCACCAGCCATGTGATCTCGAGCTAGTTACTGACTGAATCTTTCTGGGCTTCTAGATCTTAATTGAAAAAATGGAGATGACTTACAGAACTCTTAAAGAATTTTCTCTCATATATGGAAGCTAGAGGGAAATTGGGAAACAAAAGGAACTTCAGATGAATGAGGAAAGATACTAGTAGAATAGTAGAAAGGGATTTGGGGAGGGAAGCAGGGAGGGGAAACAGAAGCTTGAGGAAGAAAACTGTTCAAATAATGCTGTGGACATACATGACGCTATCAATACCAATCTCATGATATTTATGGGGAGGGGGAGGGAGTAGAGTGGGATCTGGAGGGAAACACACCAAGTGCTGCGTGCATGTATGCTCCTATCGCTCTTAACCCCATTAGGATGTATAATGGCAACGCACCAATAAAAGCATATTTAAAAATAATAAATGAAATAACATAATTAAAGTATAAGCACCTATACTGGGTGATGTACAAATTTCTAATTCCCTCCTTCCCCTGGGCAAAATGTGGTGAGCCTGCCCAGGCCCACAATACTAGGCCATTTGTCCCCATATTTTATTTAAAGATTAACCCAGGCATGTCCTGACTTCCAGGTTTGCTCCAATGAGTCACTGCTTGGCTGTAGCTTTAGGGGTCCTGACCCCATACTAAAAACACTCACAAGAAATTCTTTCCTTTCCTATTTTCCCTTGTAGCTGCAATCTTATTTTATCACCAAACAGAACCACATTCTCCTTCTTGGCCTCATCTAAAGCAATGGGCAGCCAGCAAGCTGCTCAGAATACATCACAGCAAAGCTACCCCACCCCAGAGTCAGGGCCCCATGCAACTTGATGCCAGAGGCTCTCTTAATGAAAGTCAGGCAGTGAGGCCTTCAGAGAGCCTGTCCCAGTAGAAGCACAGCAGGGAACAGATTGGGTTAATCCTCTATGCGGCTCCTGATTTTCTAGGCTTTAAAGCATAGCAAAACTGAAAATAGCCCATTTTCTCACATTTTCACATAGGCATCCCCTTTTAAATCAGCTCCTTTCCATAAATGTTGCCTCTTTTGGGACATGCATTATAGGTTAACCAGGGATCATTCCCAGGGAATCTTGATCTTCTTGGCCTTCTGAGTCCTATGGGTAATCTGCAGGTGTTGGTGGGACCATCCCATGGCAGGTTCTTTGTTCAGACAAAATGCAACTATGTCTTAAAGGAAATATCATAGAAAATCAGAAATAGAGATATGCTTTGTCTGTGGCAGTATACAGGACTCGAGCCTGCACCTTAATAAAGAATCTTTTTCACACCTGCCTCCCAGAGAGGTGGGATCCAAAAGTCAGCCCAGATGGAACTCTGCCTTCAGGGAAACCCTCTGCAAGGGGAGAGGACGGTAACAGTTTGGGCTCCTTGGAACAGATGAAACCCTCCAATGAGAAAGTCGCACAGGGTGGAGAACACAGCTGCCCTTTGGTGTGAGGTCGTCCTGGATTGAAACCCCAGCTCCTCCAGTGATTAGCTAGATGACCTCGGAAACTCAGCATCCAAGTCAATAGAAGGGAGAGACATGAGCAAGAATCTGAGATTGAGATCTATGATGTGCTCCCCTCCAAAACAGAAAAACAAACACAGAACCAGAGCCTCAAGAAAAGAAACCAGGAAAACAACTACCCATAGATCAGGACGGTCTGCAGCAGGAAGGCGGTGGTCTAGAAGCCCAGGTAGCACTTTCAGTTCCCTGCCCAGCAAAGGATTGAATTGGAGCAAAGAAGACTCTGGAACTGTATTAACAAATTAGGTTGGATTTCTGGAGCAAAACTGAAGATGACAAAATTGCAAGCTCTTAGCCAGGGTGATACTTAAGTCCAAAGCCTATATTCAGAGCCAGCTGGTCCCAGCAAGAGTACTTTATGCTGAAAAAGAAGGGAGATGGCTGCAATGAGCAGAGACTCTTGTCTGTGCTGGTGCTGATGTACCCTCACGAGTGTGTACACACACACACACCACCATCACCACAACTGGTCCACTCTTCTCTCATGAGCACAGTTGTGCTACCCTAATACCCCTGTTGCTGAACTTAGATCACTGATGTCGTAGCTTCCATTTGTGACTGATGCTGCTTTTCCAAAGCCTGTGAACCTTTCGTTCTAACACAAAACTTCAGAAATCCCCAAGGTTTACAGAGCATTTTCCACGTTTCTTTATGGCAGCATCTGGGAAAACCAGCTAACAGAAGACAAACTTTGTGATAACCGTTTGGACTGCCATCTAGTGGGCAGACATCTTGCGGATACTATCTCTACTTAGGGAAAGGAAGCAGGAGATCATCGGTGCTTTCAAGCCAGTGTTAAGTACTCTTCTGTCAACCTTTGGATTACTTTAGTTACAAGTAGTTGGAATTATTGTTTTCAATAATCCCACAGAGGAAAAAATATCATGGACATTGTGGAGATACAAGTCTTCCAAATGGTTATTGATCTAGGACCAACAGAGAAATACCTAAATAAACTCATGAAACAAGTTCCTACACAAGAGACCAGCTAGGACTTATAAATTATTTTTATTTCTGGTTTTGGAGATTGAACCCAGGGGCATTCTACCTCTGAGCTACACTACCAGCTCTATTTTATTTTTTAATTTGAAACAGGGTCTCATTAAGTTGCTGAGGAACTCATTAATTTGTTGAGGCTAGCCTCGAACCTGCAATCCTCCTATCACAACCTCCCAAGTACTGGGATTACAGGTGTATGCCACCACACTGGCTTAGGACTTTTAAATGATATCAGTTGTCATGACTTACTTGAATAAATCAGTGATTCAGATAATGAACAATATTGCTTTTAACAACTGTCAAACAAAACATATAACATATGAAGAGAGCTTAAAATAGTATGGGGAAAATGTTTATATTGTATCCCCAAGCTTAACAAGAAGAAACTGCAGCTGGGGACACAAGATAGAAGAGTGTGGGCTTGGATGTGAGGGCGATCTGGCTGCGACATCTGTCACCCCATTGATCGCCAGCGTTGATTCGGCTGATCTGGCTGGCTAGGCGGGTGTCCCCTTCCTCCCTCACCGCTCCATGTGCGTCCCTCCCGAAGCTGCGCACTCAGTCGAAGAGGACGACTTTCCCCGAATAGAGGAGGACCCGTCTTCATTTAAGGGTATATGAATAGCTGTGCTCCCCTGCTAGAACCTCCAAACAAGCTCTCAAGAAGAGTATGGGCTACTAGAGGATGCTGAATTGGAGGAAGGGGTAAAGAGTGGAGGAAGTCATCAGAAGTATCACCTCATACTTTCTTCCGACCACCAAAAGAAATGATTAGTAAAGTGGAAAATACAATAAAGTTGTTATACCACCCCCATGGCAGCAAAAAAGGAAACGGTTGGGTAAAGTTGAATGTCTATGCTAGATGTTAGAAAGCAGATTTCAGAAATTTAAGAAAAAGCGTTAGAAGTCATGATACTTTGGAAAGGAAGGTAAGTCTCAAACATGGGCTTCCTTTTTGAATTTGGAAATGACACCAGTGAGAAAGAAGTGGTCTGGCCCTTAATTCAACAGTCCTGCTGAAGCCACCAATGGCTGAGACCGAGCAGACAGTGACTCACAACAGCCTGGCCCTGCAGTTTAGACAAAAGCATTTGAAACCCAGCCCACCCCTTTATACAGGGACCCAGGGTGTGTTAGCTAACTAACCAATGTACTTTATAGTTGTTTAATCCATAAAAAGTGAGATGTAACAAATTTTATTCCATGTGATTACTATGATGATTGAACAAGAAAATATCCTTAAAGTGCCTGGCATTCAGTAAAAGCTCAATAGACTGTGGCTATTGTTATTTTTAGTGCCAGTCTTCATTCTAGGTAAAGAAGATAAAAGGATGGAATTTGATCTCTGCCTCAGGTAATTGTCTGGTGTGTGTGTGTATGTGTGTGTGTGTGTTACTAGGGATTGAACCCAAGGGCATTCTACCTCTGAGCTACACCATCAGCCCTATTTTATTTTGTATTTGGAAACAGGGTCTTGCTAAGTTACCATACACTGGCCTTGAACCTGAAATCCTCCTGTCTCAGCCTCCCAAGTACTGGGATGGCAGGCATGTAACCACTGTGCCCAGCAATTGTCTGCTATTTTAAATAATTAAAATGCAATGGATATTGATTAGTAAAACATAACTATAGCTGCCTGAAACCTTCCCAGGAATTAGATGTGGGATAAGTTAACCATTATGTCAGTCAAGTGCTCCAACCACTATCTAAAGGAAACATTGGATCCTCCCACTGAGAAGTAATTAACTCAGGTTATAAAAAGAGAACACTAAATAGCTGGAAAGGAGGTACAAGATGAACATGACATGGTAGACAAGGACCAGCAGGAGATGCAGTTTGTAAAAATGCCAAGACTCTCAATCAAAGCTTTCTCAGTTATTCTGAGAGCCTGGGGAAGTCCACGGAAGGGATAAATGTGGGTCAACTGTGAAATATTGATGAATAAAGAAAAGCAAATTCTCTACATCCCATTTGCTTCTGCAATAGCCTGGTATTTGGACTGATAAGAATAGGATTAAACTGCCATAAAGAAATTAGAGCCTTAAATTCATTAGGAGAATGTAAAAGCACCCGCGTTCCCTTAGTGTTCTCACATCTCTTGGCTGAGACAGTAGAACTCGAGGTACAGAGATAATCTTCAAATGGAATCAACAAGCTTCTGCCAGTGCTCCTTAAGAAACTAACGCTAAATGGAGAGTTTCTGATGTGCTGGAAATGGACAAATGCTATTCCAATTTCCAAGGAGAATTCTGCAAACCATGCACAGGGGCTTGGCAAAAACGGTATGCTGTCATAAAAAGAAATATAGGAAGGATGCCAGAAAGATGAAAAATATTCCTATGGAAGAGGGATAAATCAAGTGTCCAGTGCAAAAATATGACAGACTATGGCTCAAGATTGTTTGTGTGCCTACCATATGCCAGGTACTATTCTAGGTTATTTTATTTCATGATCTTTTTAAATTTGCCAATAGCTAGAGGTATCATTCTGTCCACTTTTTATAGATGGGGAAACTGGCATACAGAGAGAAGGATTAGCAAATGAAGCAGCTCTGCCCAATTTTAGAGCTGTAATCACATATTCAGGATTCTGTCCTTGAATGATGAGCACAAGGCATTCTGGAGAGATAGAAACATCCCAGATTCTATGGAGGAGTCAGATAAAGAGACTGGAAAAGAAATCACACTTGTCATGTCCAAGACAGTTTGGTAGCCAGTGAAGTTCCCTGAAGGAGACATTGTGGCAGGACACTATTGGAGTTTCTTTCTGGCTAATATATCCCTTTTTTCTGAGAAATACCACCTGTTTGCGGAGAAGCCCCTGTGCAGTTCGATTTGATATAAGTGAGAGGACCCAATCTAGAAATGAGTTTTCTCTTCTAGAAGTTTGAAATTTGGAAATACTGGGAAGCAATGAGGAACTACACCGGAGATGGTCATTTTGGGTCTTATTAATATGCACAAAAGAGAGGGGAATGCATGAAAGACAGAGAAGCACACAGGTAAGACCAAGCAGCCCTGAAGAAACATGGAGAAACTGTGACTCTAGAGTTTCCTTCAGGTCTGGACTCTAGTCTCCTGTGGGGAGATACATATATAAAGATACATAGGATTATATAGATAAAAATACATAGATGTAGATAGCCATATAGATACATTTCTTGCTGTTGGATGTGCTTGCAGTATTCTTATTGTTCCTTATAAAACTTTACCTTCAGTGATTAAACTAGCTTGACTGGGTTCAGGGAAATAGTTACCAAAGTGCCTGGTTTAGATGATCATGCATTGCCATGACAGATAAACTCTCCTTCTGAAACATGGATCCAAAACATAATGGAGAGTCTTAGGATATGTACCAAACACAGGGACCATGAGTTTCTCCCATTATCATCTGAGTGAAAATAAAATCAAGAGAAAATGAACTGCCACATCTAGAGATTTTAGCGACCCAGGGAGGAAACTAGAGAAAACAGAGATAGTGGTTATGTATTAATTATTTCTTCTACCTAATGATCTTAACTTTATATGAGAAAGGGGTATGAACTATCAAGAAAGGTGAGGCCAACACACGTCTCAGTCTCCTGACTCAAACCTTTACATAAGAAAATTGCTGAATCATGGGTGAAGGACATAGAGAACATTACAAGGATTTTATATATAATTTTATAAGGGAAGAACATAAGATGGTAGACTTAAAAACAGGACTGAAGAAGATGATAGGCAGTATTATCAAAAAGATAAAAACTTCATCAAAAAAGTCTGCAACTGAAAAGTAAGAATCCAGCAGACATGACACAGAAAAGATTCTCAGATAAAAATAACAGGTAAGGAAGTTAAGTTGAAAATATATTGTCATTCTGGGAAGATGGCACTATGCGATAATTCATATGAGGCCCCTTCTTCTTTTTTCCTCTTAAAATATCCATGACATTTTCTGTCAAAGGGTAAGAGAAAAAAACTACATTAACACCCAAAATGTTTGACAAGAATTTTGAGCATATTTCATATCCTGTATACTGTATCTTACAAAATTGGAAAGAATTAAAAGTTGGCACCAGCTGTCAACCCAATCCCAGAACCCTGCATTAGAAGTCAAATGGGGTCAAGAGACAAGACTGGCATTCTCTGAGACCTCTTAGGGCCAGCTCAGTGCTTATGTTCTAGGTATAGATGCACATCCTGGCCAGGCTCAGACTTCAGGCCATAATCTACTGGTAGCCTATTTCCTCTCACCTGCTAGTCTGATGGGAAAATGTACCAGCTCCAACACCAATGCTGGGGTAGTACTCTGATTACAAAAAATAAGATTTTTGTTGACCCTCATTCTAAATAGAAAAGACCCCTCTCTCATGAGCTGTATCCATAGGAAATATTTGATATTCTGAAAAGTGAAAAGGTAGAAATATTAAACTTCTTAAGTTTGGCATAGACATCAAACCCTAAGTTTAGAAACAATATTGATGATCATTTCTCTCTACTTATGAAGCAAACTTTAGCAGCCACAAGAAGCCAACATCACCTGACCATGGTTGGACATGAGAATTAAGACTGTCCCTTCAACAGGGCTTGGATAATTCAGGATCTTCCAAGAGATAAACAACAAAAATAGGACTTCAAAACAACCTCTAAGGAAATCTGATATCCGAGAAAATTTAGAGAACATGAATAAAACAAGACCACAAGGAGATATATACATATATATTTGGCATCTTTGAAAGATGAACAGAATAAACTTGAATCTCACTATGGAACAATTTGAATCAGTCTTAGAAGTGGTTAATAATAAAATTGATGTTGCAGAAAAATCAATTAGTAAAATAGAAAATGGGCTTAAGAAACATACAGAATGTCAAAGAAATTAGCACTGTGGGAAAGAATATGAATAAATATTTCTTGTATCCATGTTCTCTCTGACTCTTCTGGCTGCTGGGACGCAAACATGAAGAAGCCATTCGCACCTGCCCTCAAGGTAATCACAGCCCTGTGAGGACGGCAGAGAAATAAACGGTGATCTAGATGACATTAATGATACCAACTAACTACTCCAGAATTGCAAAAATATAATCTCTTTTGTAGTATCTGCAGATGGTATACAAAAAGAAACATCCTAGTACTTTAAAAAGAAGAAATTGTGTAGGCTTTATTTTCAGGACACACAATAATACATCAACAATCTGGAAAAGTAACCATTAGTCTCCTAAATATAACAAGATAAAAATTAGGAGACAGTCTATTGGGAGGGTGGTGAAATTTACAAAACTACATATTACAGTATATGAGTAAAGCACAGTTATACACACAAAGAAACATGAGTATATTTAGTGTTTTTGTCACTTTAAATAGTACCATGTTTCCATTAGGAGATGGAGTGGTTGATGAACTACTGGGAAAAAGAAAAACACAGGAAATACTACAATACAAATAAAAAAGATAATAGAAAATCTACTTAAGAAATAAAGAAATTATTCTTAAAATATAAAAGGCCTCTTTTCATATCATGGTTGATTGGTAAGACTTCTGGTTAAAAGGTACCTTACTAATATTATGAACTATTAAATAAGAAAGAAAGTAAAGAGGGCTAATTGACCGATGTGTGCATGTATACTTCTATCACCCTGAAACCCATCAAGATGTATGAGATTACAATGCACCAATAAAAAATTTTTAAAAAAGAAAGTAAAGAAAAGGTCTGAGAACAAAAGAACATCTTGATAATAAACAAAATGTGGAACTGCTGTAATAAAAAATTCAATAGAAGAGTTGCAGTTTTAGATACACGAGACTAAGTACAGTCCACCGTGTTCTTCCCACTGAGTGGGTGCAGCTCTAAAAGCTGAACACAATTCATGGAGCAATTATTTCAGAAATCGGAAAAGTAAATAATAGCAGGAAGTTTAGGAAAGAAGACTGGAATGCAAAGTACCACCAAAATTATGGTAAATTTACCATTTTCCCCCTCTGATATTTCATTAATACAAAAAAAAAAATCCAGAATTGGGCACCAGGGTATAAAAAAAACTCCAAGGGAAGCCCTCTAGTTCTGGCTTAATAAGCAGAATAAGAAATTCCTAATGCTCAAAACAAACATGGAAATCTGCTTGGGTTTAATCCCCCCTCATTTTCTTGAGTCTCAGACTCCAAGGAAACTACTGGTGGGGACAACAGAATCCATGGGAACCCAAGCTCTGAGGGAGGGGAACCAATCTTTACAATCCATGGAGTTCTGGTCTAAGGAGGGTGAGTCAAACCCATGTTGATTGTTTTTCTCCCTCACTCCTCTTGTTGCTCACCGCTGGATGATAAGCAGTTGCAAAAGTATATAGTACAGGAGGGTAACTAATGCCCTAGATTTGTACCTAATTCAGAATGGGAGTGCTAGGAAACTGGAGAGTAAAAGCAACAAGTCACAGAGGGAAGAACTCAGGAAAAAGACACATGAAGTTTTTTTTTTTTTTAATGAATATCTGGGCTCATACCAAAGGTGGGCATAGAAGAATCTGATTTAATAAGTATAACAAAGAAACTGAGACTAGGACTAATACACAGATCATGGTTCCAGGCTTAGACCATGGGTAGCCCACACATACAAGATAGCTACAAATAGCATTGCAAAGGACTTGAAATTGAATTAACTTTGCAACCACAGGCCACCAAAGTGTTGGGAGCAATCTTAGAACCACACACTGAGATTAACATCATGGACTGGCTCCGCTGAGTGCTCAGTACCGGCTGAGTGGAATGCCGGGCTCTGTACCAGCAGGGCACGGGATGAAATACATGCTCTTGAAACTTTATTCCTGGTCTCAAAGAGGTGAGAGGGGAGAGAGGGAAGAAAACCAAACTCCACGAACAAAGCTCAGCTCTTCCATTTATTTATTTATTTATTTATTTATTTATTTATTTGTCTGTTTAGCAGTACTGGGGATCAAACCCAGTATTAGGGATTGAACCCAGGAGCATTCTACCTCCGAGCTACACCCTCAGTCCTATTTTTTATTCTTTATTTTGAAACAGGATCTCACTAAGTTGGATAGGGCCTCACTAAGTAACTGAGGCTGGCTACGAACCTGTGACCCTCCTGTCTCAGTCTCCCAAGTACTGGGATTACAGGAGTGTGCCACCATGCCCAGCTCAGCTCTTCCTTTTATTACAGGTTTACAGAATTAAGGCTGGGCCATCAAATCATTAATTGTCTCTGGCTAAGGAGTAGAGCATTGAGTTAGGAATGCTTTAGAAGTTAAGTTGTGCCGGGCGTGGTGGCGCACGCTTGTAATCCCAATACTTTGGGAGGCGGAGACTGGAGGATCCGGGTTCGCGGCCAACCTCAGCATGCATGCGCGTGCGCGCGCGCGCACGCGATCAATCGATCAATTGATCGATCCATCGAACGATCTCTCTCTCTCTCCTCTCTCCTCTCTCCTCTCTCTCTCTCTCTCTCTCTGTCTCTCTGTCTCTCTGTCTCTCTCTCTCTCTCTCTCTTTACCTAGTGAGGCCCTCCACAACTTCGTGAGACCCGGTTTCAAAAATAAAGCATAAAAAAATAGGGCCGGGGGTGTAGCGCGGAAGTAGAATGTCCCTGCGTTCAATCCCCGGTACCCCCCCCCAAAAAAAAGAAGTTAAGTTGTTACCTGGCAGTTTTTGCAAGAGCAACAGACATTACTGTCTTCAGCAACCTCCTTGAGGCAGTCTTCCACCTTTAAGCAAAGCAAGCAAAAGGCACAGTAACACAGGACATAGCTTAGATAGCGAAGGGGCATCAAGGTCACTGTCTTCAGTTCCCTCAAGAGAGGCAGTGTTCTGCCAAAGCAAGCAAAAAGTTATAAATCCTTAAGCCAATATTTTTTAGACTTAACAGTTTCCCACAGTGGAATTTGTCTGTAAGTGGACAGACTTCCAAGGGACCTGATGTCTTCTCCATCTACCAGTAATATTTAACCCTTCCTTCCTCTGAGCTTCTCCCATGACTGCCCTGCTATCTTTCCTTATCTTGACCCATGACAATTTGCTGGCTCCTGTGTTTAATCATTTTTATGATGCTTTGCTTAAACTTTCAATAAAAGAAAAGCACTGGCTACAGGAAGACAGGAGATTCACGCTGCCTCCTCTCCAGCCCCAACCCAGAGTCATTCATGCGAGGGACTACAGCAATCAGCATCCACAGCAATCAGTCCATCACACCAAAGGTGGGTTAGAATGTGCAGTTGGACCTAAATAAGTTAATTACCTGCTTAAACAAACATAATATTCACCATAGAATTTTTTGAAGACCCAGAACCTCATGATATAATATTCAAAATGACCAAGATAAAATCCAAAATTGCTCCATATATGAAGAACCAGAAAAATATCAGTTCACATGGAAAAAATAATCAATAGATGCTAATGACAAGATGAAAGGTGTTAAAAATTATCTGAAATAGAACATAAAACATCTACTATAAAATGGTCCACCAAGTAGTTGCTAATACTTAAGAAAAAATGAAAAAAATCAAATATCACAAGAAATAGAAGATATAAAGAAGAATTGAATGAGAATATTCAAACTACAAAAATATGATCACTTTAATTTTTTTAAATTCACTGAATGGTCTCAACATGAGAATGAAGATGATAGAGGAAAGAATCCATAAACTCAAAGATAATCCAATAAAAATTATCCAATATAAACAACAGAGAGAATATAGATTTTAAAAAATAACAAAACCTCATGTGGGAAAATGACAAAAGGTGTGACATGTTGTCAGTGGAGTCCCAGAAATAGAAAAGAGTGTAGACATGGGAAAAATAAGAATTGATGGCAAAACTTACTATTTAGCAAAAGACATAAACTTACAGATTCAAAAATGTTCAACAAGTCAAAAAGGGAATAAAACCAAAGACATGCATGCTCTGAGACACAAAACCAAATTTCTAAGTACTAAAGGTAATGGGGGAAAAAAAACTTGAAGCAGAGACAGTTTGTGTATTATCTCAAGGGAAAAATGATTCAAAAACTGTGAATGTGTCATTAGAAACCAAGTCAGTCAGAAGTGGCACTATTTCAGGCACTAAAAAGAAAGAACCCAAAGTTGTATATCTAGTGTAAATATTCTTTTGAAATAAAAGTATTCTTAGACAAAATAAATATAAGAGAATTCTTTGCCAGGAGACCTGTTTTAGAAAAATTGTTAATGAAAGGTCTTCAAACAGAAGTTAAATAATGCCGGAAGGAAAATTGGAGCATAAAGAATGAAGAAATAAAACAAAAATGCTTCTGGATAAATATAATAAACTATTTAATCTTTAAGACACATTTCACGATTTGAAGTTAAAATTATAACATTGTCTCATATGGGTTTCAATGAATAGAGTTTAAAAATTAAGACATTAAGGGGAAAGGTAAAGGGATGTATGTGGTGGCAAAATTTCTGTATTTTTTTTGAAATTGATAAAATATTAATTATAATTAGATTGTGATAGTTATATAATAATTCAAAAATTTGCAAGTTTTGTAGTCAAAAACTCAATAGGAAAGTAAGATAGGATACCAAAAAATGTTCAAGCAACACAAAAGAAAGCAGGAAATAAGAAATGGAGGGAACAAATAAAAAACTAATAAAATACACTTGGATTGAAAAATCCATAATTACATTAAATGTAAATAGTCTGAGAATGCCAATTAAAAGACAGAGATTATCATAGTGGATAACAAAACACAAAACAACTATATGCTGTCCATGTGAAGAAAGGGATAGAAAAAGATATCCTATGCAAACTCTTACAAAAGAAAATTGGAGTGACTATATTCATATAAGATAAAGCATTTTCAGAGCAATGAAAGCTACCAGAGATAAAGAGGAACTTTACATAATGAAGCGAGTGTAAATTCACCATACAGACATAACAATACTAAATATACATGTACCTCACAGTGGAGTTCCAAAATACAGGACATAAAAACTGAGATAACAGAAATTGACAAATTTACTATTACTGTCTGAGATTTCAATACTCCCCTTTCAATAACAGCAAAACTAGTAGAAAATTAACAAAGATGGAGAGGACCTCAACAACATCATCCATCAAGGAGATCTTATTAACATTTATAGAGCACTCCATCTAAGTGCTCCAATACACATTCCTTTCAAGTTCACAAGAAACATTCACCAAAATGAACCATATTTAGGATCATAAAATGAATCTTAACAAATTTTTAAAAATTAAAATTATACAAAGTATATTATCTACACATAATATAAAGTAGAAATCAATTACAAATAAAAGGACAATCTCCAAACATATAGAAATGAAATCATGCACTTATGAAAACAGGCAATCAACAAGAGTGAAAAGTAGTAGGAACTTACTAAAGTAATAGGGCAGAGGATATAAAAAGAACCCCTTGTACAAGGTGAGAAAGTGGAGTTTATTTCTATTTTTCTGTACATGGTTAGCCAGTTTTGCCAGCACCATTTGTTGAAGAGGCTATCCTTTTTCCATTGGGTGTTTTTAGCCCCTTTGTCAAAAATCAATTGGCTGTAGGTGTGTGGGTTTGTTTCAGAGTCTTCTATTCTGCTCCATAGGTCTATGTGTCTGCTTTTGTGCCAATACCATGCTGTTTTTATTACTATGGCTTTGTAGTATAGTTTGAAGTCAGGTATTGTGATGCCTCCTGCATGGTTCTTATTGCTGAGAACTAATTAGGCTATTCTGGGTTTTATGTTGTTGCAAATGAATTTAAGGACAGATTTTTCTATGTCAATGAAGAATGACTTTGGTAATTTAATGGGTATTGCATTGAATCTGTAGAGCACTTTTGGAAGAATGGCCATTTTGATGATATTTATTCTGCCTACCCAAGAGCATGGGAGATCTTTCCATCTTCTAAGATCTTTTTCAATTTCTTTTTTCAGTGTTTTATAATTTTCCTTGTAGAGGTCTTTTACCTCCTTGGTTAGGTTTCTTCCCAAGTATTTTATTGTTTTGGGGGATATCGTGAGTGGAAATGTCTTCTGGATTTCTTTTTCAGTGGATTTATGGTTGGCATACAGAAAAGCTTCTGGTTTTTTAAGATTGAGTTTGTATCCAGACACTTTGCTGAATTTGTTGATCAGTTCTATGAGCCTTTTGGTTGAGTTTCTTGGATCTTCTAAGTATAATACCATGTCATCTGCAAATAGAGATAGTTTCAGTTCCTCTTTTACTATTTGTACTCCTTTTATTTCCTTCTCAATTCAAGATGGATCAAAGACCTAGAAATCAGACCAGAGACCTTGCAGCTACTCAAAGAGGGCATAGGCCCAATACTTCAACACATAGGCACAGGTAAAGACTTCTTCAACAAGACGCCAAAGGCACAGGAAACTAAAATGAGGATCAATACGTGGGATTGCATTAAACTAAAGAGCTTTTGTGCAGCAAAGGAAACAATCAAGAACCTCAACAGAGAGTTGACAGAATGGGAGAAGATTTTTGCCAGCTACCCCTCTGATAGAGAACTCATCAAGAATATACAGAGAACTTAAAAAAATCACCACTAAAAAAACAAATAACCCAATCAAAAAATGGGCAAGTGAACTAAATAGACATTCACAGAAGAAAAAATACAAATGGCTCATAAATGTATGAAAAAATGTTCAACTCCATTAGCAATCAGAGAGATGCAAATCAAAACTACCCTGAGATTTCACCTAACCCCAATTAGAATGGCAACCATTAAAAACACAAACAACAACAAATGCTGGTGAGGATGTGGAGAAGTAGGAACTCTACTACACTGTTGGTGGGATTGCAAATTAGTGCAACCGCTGTGGAAAACAGGGTGAAGGATCCTCAGAATAATGGGAATGAACCTACAGTATGACCCAGGAATACCACTTCTAGGCATCTACCCAAAAGGACTGAAACAAAACTACCAGACTAATGCATGTGTATTTATGTTTATAGCTGCACAATTCTCAATTGCCAAACTTTGGAACCAGCCATGGTGTTCATTGACAGATCACAAAACTATGGGATATGTACAAAATGGAATTTGATGCAGCCACAAAGAAGAACAAAATTACATCATTTTCAGGAAAATGGAGAGAACTGGAGAACATTATGCTAAGTGAAATTAGTAAGTCACTAAGAGTGAAAAGTCGGATGTCCCCCCGAATATGTGAAAGCTAGATAGAATGGGACTTGGAAAGGACTACCGACAAAGAAGAAGAAAACTTCAGATGAACAAAGAAGGTGACCTAATTGAGGGAGTTGGGAGGGGGATGGAGGGAAACACGCTATAGCACATGACGTATATACACAAACTTATAAGACTCAATCACTATGCGGAGCACGAAAGGGAGGGAAGGGGGAGGGAATAGGGTGGAATTTGAGGGAGGGCTAAATGAGCAATGTGTGCATGTATGATGCTGCTACCCTGATGGGTATCAAAATGTATAATTACAATGCACCAATAAATGAATATAAAAAAAGAGAACCCCTATGTGCACAGATGCATGGAGGGCCTAAAACTGAAGGTAAAGTAGGAACAATGACAAAAATTCTCCAGTGCTCCAGTCCTCACTCTCTGGGCAAGTTATCACTACAGAAATTTGAAAATGGTGCTACGTTGAAGGTAACAAGATCAACAACTCAAACACAGTTCAATTCTTGAATATATTCACTAGCTACACTTCCATGAGGATATTAGTCAGAAGAAAGCTGTATAAGCTGTATTAAGATCAAAGTAGATTTTAGAAAAAGGATTGGTAACAGGAATGAAAAGAGACATTTCTTCATTAAGAAGGGAACAATTAATAGAGAGGATGTAACAATCCTGAACATGTAAGCAACCACAAATAGCATCAAAATAAATAAAGCAAGAACTGGTAGAATGAGAGGTTACATAAGAAAATCCACACTTTTAGTTGGAGACCTAGAAATCATCTCAATAAATGATAGAACAAGTAGACTTAAAATCAGAAAATATAGAAGACCCAAAATCACTAGCAATTGAACTGACCTAATTTACATTTGGAGAACACTTGCACCAATAAATGAAACATGCACATTTATTTTTTTTTCAAATGTGTGGACAACATTCACCATGGTAAACTATATTCCAGGACATAAAAAGGATATCAACAAATTTAAAATGATTAATATTATATAAAGTACATTCTTTTATAACAACAGAATTAAACTATGCATCTGAAACAGAAAGAGTTAGAAAGCAGGCAAACATTGGAAAATTTTAAAACACATATAATCCATGAGTCAAATACCAAAGACATAAATTCAAAAATATAATTTGAACGACAATGAAAGCAAAGCATACTCAAACTTGTGAGATTCAATTATGGATATAAATTCTAGCAGTAAATGATTTCATTAAAAGGGAGGTGTGCCAATCATTAGTTCATTGCATCTCATCTCCCACATTTACCCTTCAGTATATGTATTGCTATAATAGGTTTAATTTAAATATCTTTCCTTGAAGATAAGCACAAAGCTAAGCTTTTTCAGTAAGGAACACTAGAGGTGCATTGCAGGAGGAAGGGGCTCTCCTGAGGTTGTTTGCAGCTGGTTTACAGGAGAAGGCAAAAGAGTGGATCAAGGATGTATGAACATGAGGACAACAGTGGAGCTCTGTCTCAGCTCTGGACCCAGAATGTATGATCCCTCAGCAATCGTGTAGTCTCAGCCCGGTGGTAACATTTCTGCTGTCTTCTTGATACAAAAACGTGCGTGGGCCCTTTAGATCTCTTGCCTATACCCAAACATGAATACGTCCTGCCAGGAACAGAGGTTTCATACCTGTAACGATGCCCAAAGGCCTCACACCAGCCCCAGAGCAGCCCACCTGCACTCCGAGGGGTGTCTGCAGGCCTCATATTACCCACTGGTACCCTAGAAATCCCCCGCCCTGATTTCACATCAGTGCAGTGGTTGCTGATGGCCCTCAAGCTGCCTGCACTTCAGAGGGATACATTGTGCTTTCCCGGTGACTGCAGCGCTTTCTCGACTAGACCAGAAAGCTTCTCTGCTATCTTGTGAACTGAGCTACATTTCCTGCAGGGATGTCTGGTCACTTTCCAAGTTTGTCCTTCTTTGATGTCATGAGTAAAGAAATTCAAGTTCGATCAAGTATAAAGATATGGCTACACGGTGGCAGTAGCCTAGAATGAGCTTTATTTACGTGGTTCTTTGATGGTGTACATGAAAAGAGAATCCTCTTCTTCCCCCCCAAAAAAAGTGGAGGACAAAGAAACCCACAGGGAGAGAAGACGCAGAGAGAGAGCTTACCTTTCTGGGTAACATGGGTTAGCAGCAAGATGGGCACTGTCTGGATGAGAGGGCTTCAAAGGGCAGCGATAGCTTGGGGTCTTTCAAGCAGCAAGGCTTATCTTATCAATAACTAGCAGATGTTGAATGCAGTTTTGTGGGATATGCCAAGAAGGTGAGCACTAAATGGCTAAAAATATGCATATTTGGAGTATATTCAAGGCAATCAGATACATAAAATTTAATTTAGTGCCAGCAGACATTTGAGCTAATGCTTTCAGCCTCTTATACAAAAGTGAAAAACATAGAATCCAATACACAAGGGCCAACTTGGCTCGTCTATAAAACAACTGGGCTTTATAAATCTCTTGGCCCCATTGCACCATGTGGAGTTTCCAGATATCTTATACTTACTTTTCTCACAGTCTAATAATTTTTATGTTAAACTTCCTCTGTTTACCCTTCTATATGATTTCTACCCCCTAATCAAACCTAAACTGATTCAAGAGCAAAGTCCTAAAATAAACAGTTAAACCTCTACTTTAAGAAGCTAGTGAAATTAAAGAAAACTAAACCCAAAATATGCATAAGAAAAAAAACAATAAAGGTAAGAGCAGAAATCAATGATATTTTTTTAATTTTTTTTCGTGGTACCAGAGATTGAACCCAGGGGGGTTCTACCTCCGCGCTATACCCCCGGCCCCATTTATTATACTTTATTTTGAAATTGGGTCTCATGAAGTTGCAGAGGGCCTCATTAGGTAGAGAGAGAGAGACAGGGAGAGAGAGAGATACAGAGAGACAGAGAGCGAGCTGAGGCTGGCCGCAAACCCGGATCCTCTGGTCTCCGCCTCCCAAAGTACTGGGATTACAAGCGTGCACCAACACACCCGGCTCAATGATATTTTTTAAAAAATAATTGGTCAAAATCCAACACCCATTCATGATAAGAACACTGCAGAGAATCTAAATGGAAGGAACATACCTCAACATCATAAAGGCAATATACAATAGGCCCATAGCCAACATCATACTGAATGGGGAAAAACTTCCAGAGTTCCCCTTAAAAACAGGAACAAGACAAGGATGTCCACTGTCACCACTCCTTTTCAATATAGTACTTGAGACTCTAGCCAGAGCAATAAGGCAAGAGAAGGAAATAAAAGGAGTACAAATAGGAAAAGAGGAACTGAAACTATCTCTATTTGCAGATGGCATGATAGTATACTTAGAAGATCCAGCAAACTCAACCAAAAGGCTCATAGAACTGATCAACAAATTCAGCAAAGTGTCTGAATACAAAATCAATCTTAAAAAACCAGAAGCTTTTCTGTATGCCAACGATAAACCCACTGAAAAAGAAATCCAGAAGACATTTCCACTCACAATATCCCCCAAAACAATAAAATACTTGGAAATAAACCTAACCAAGGAGGTAAAAGACCTCTACAAGGAAAATTATAAAACACTGAAAAAAGAAATTGAAAAAGATCTTAGAAGATGGAAAGATCTCCCATGCTCTTCGGTAGGCAGAATAAATATCACCAAAATAGCCATTGTTCCAAAAGTGCTCTACAGATTCAATGCAATACCCATTAAATTACCAAAGTCATTCTTCACTGACATAGAAAAATCTGTCCTTAAATTCATTTGCAACAACATAAAACCCAGAATAGCCAAAGTAGTTCTCAGCAACAAGAACCATGCAGGAGGCATCACAATACCTGACTTCAAACTATATTACAAAGTCATAGTAATAAAAACAGCATGGTATTGGCACAAAAGCAGACACATGGACCAATGGAACAGAATAGAAGACTCCGAAACAAATCCACACACCTACAGCCAATTGATTTTTGACAAAGGGGCTAGAAACACCCACTGGAAAAAAGATAGCCTCTTCAACAAATGATGCTGGCAAAACTGGCTAACCATATGCAGAAAAATAGAAATAAACCCCACTTTCTCACCTTGTACAATTCAAGATGAATCAAAGACCTAGAGATCAGACCAGAGACTTTGTGGCTACTTGAAGAGGGCATAGATCCAACACTTCAACACGTAGGCACAGGTAAAGACTTCCTCAACAAGACCCCAAAGGCATAGGAAATTAAAATGAGGATCAATGCATGGGATTTCATTAAACTGAAGAGCTTCTGTGCAGCAAAGGAAACAATCAGTAACCTCAACAGAGAGCCGACAGAATGGGAGAAGATTTTTTGCCAGCTACCCCTCTGATAGAGGACTCATATCTAGAATATACAGAGAACTTAAAAAAATCACCACTAAAAAACCAGATAACCCAATCAAAAAATGGGCAAGTGAATTAAATAGACACTTCACAGAAGAAGAAATACAAATGGCCAATACATGTATGAAAAAGCATTCACCATCATTAGCAATCAGAGACATGAAAATCAAAACTACCCTGATATTTCACCTAACCCCAATAGAATGGCAATCATTAAAAACACAAATAACAACAAGTGCATACCCTGACATATATCAAAATGTATAATTATAATTTACAATGCACCAATAAATGAACATAAAAAGTTAAAAAAAAAAACAAGTGCTGGCGAGGATGTGGAGAAGTAGGAACTCTGATACACTGTTGGTGGGATTGCAAATTAGTGCAACCACTTTGGAAAACAGTGTGGAGGATCCTCAGAAGAATGGGAATGAACCTACCGTATGACCCAGCAATACCACCTCTAGGCATCTATTCAAAAGATCTGAAACCCAACTACCAGACTAATGCATGTGTATCTATGTTTATTGCTGTACAATTCACAATTGCCAAACTTTGGAACCAGCCAAGGTGTCCATCAACAGATAAATGAATTACAAGACTATGGGATATGTACACAATGGTATTTTATGCAGCCATAAAGAAAAACAAAAATACATCATTTGCAGGGAAATGGAGGAAACTAGAGAACATTATGCTAAGTGAGATTAGTCAGTCACAATGAGTGAAAAGTCAGATGTTCTCCCTAATATGTGAAGCTAGGTAGAATGGGACTTAGATGGGACTCCAGACAAAGAAGAAAAAAACTTTAGATGAACAAAGAAGGTGACCTAACTGAAGGAGTTTGGAGGGGGGTGGAGGGAAACACACTACAGCACATGATGTATATACACAAACTTATAAGACTCAATCACTATGCGGAGCACAAAAAGGAGGGAAGGGGGAGGGCTAAATGAGTAATGTGTGCATGTATGATTTTGCTACCCTGACACTTATCAAAATGTATAATTACAATGCACCAATAAATGAATATATATATAAAAAGAAAAGGAAACAATAAAGGTAAGAGCAGAAATCAATGATATTTTTTAAAAAGTAAATGATCGTTTCTCTGTCTTTGGCTGAGATAAAGTATAATATCTGTTCTTAATCAGTTTAATATCTAATATGTCCTCTATCCAAAGATAATATATTAAATGGACTTTTAGAGCAAGGAGATGGAAGACAAGCTTGCTCCATCCAGTTCACGCACTGACCTAGTATTGCAGTACCTCAAAGAACTCTGGACAATTGTTGGTATTAATGGTTGGTATTAGAGAAAGGTGGGCAATTTCAAAAAGAAAATTTAGTAAACTATCAAAACCAAAATCTAGCTCTTAAGATGAACTATCAAATTGATAAAATATCCAGACTTAAAAAAAAATCCAGATTAAAAAAATACACATAAATTACCAGTATCAGGAATGAATGATGAGACATCATTACAAATGCTACAGAGATTACAAAATAGTAAGAAAATATTATAAATAATTTTAAGCCAGTGAATTCAACAACTGAATGAAATGGACAAATGCCTTAAAAGATAACAAATACAAATGGTCACTCAATAGAAACAGATTAAAATAGTTTTATATCTACTAAAGAAATTGAATCAAAAATTACAAATCTTCCAACAAAAAAATTATAAACCTTTCAGACCTATATGACTTCACTGGTAAATTTTTATCCATTCTTAAAGGAAGAAATAATACCAGTTTTATAGAAATGCTTCCAGAAAATAAAAGTTGAAACATTCATTTTACTTGACCAGAATTACATAAATATCAAACTCAGAAAAATGATATAATAATGTCTCATAAACAATATAATAATGTCTCTCATAAACAGACACACACCACTAAATTTTCAAAACATGTTTAGTAAAAATAAAA
>PVJS01001698.1:45917-93649 GCA_004027185.1 Glis glis
TACATTCAGGGCAGGGCTTTCTCTTTAATCTGCTGTTACACACCCAAAATCACATAATCTTGGGTGTGTCATGATCAGGTCAAGTTGACAACTTAGATTAACTACCACAAAAATCTAGTGATAAAAATCCACATGACCAAATGTGGTTTAAATTTGCAAATGGAAGTTGGTTCAACACCAGAAAATCCATCAGTGTAATTCACCATATAAACAGACTAAATAAGGAAAATAGTATGAAAAAGATGTAAAAAATGACCAAATGCTGTTTTAACACACCCTCCCCCCCACACACACACACTATAGCTAACACCATACTTAATGGTGAAAGACAAGACTGTCTTCCTCCTAAAATTAGATAAAAGGCAAGGATATCCACTATTATTACTTCTGTTTAACATCATACTAGGGGGCATTGCTAATGTGGTAAGACAAGAAAAACAATGAAATAATAAGCTGAAGAGGAAAAAGCAAAATTCTTTCAATTTAATGAAAACATGTTTTTCTACATAGAAAATGAAATAGGATTTACAAAAAGCATTACTAGGAATAACAAGTGACTTCAGCAAGATCATGGATAGAAAGGTAATTTACAAAAAATCAATATACTAGAAACCAAATGGAAATTAAAATAACACATAAAATTACTCAAAATATAAAACAGGTATAAATCTAAGAAGATAAGTGCAACGTATGTAGGGTAAAATTTATAAAATATTGATGTGAAAAATAACAGATTTCAGTAAATGGAAGAACTATGCACAAAGATGGATGTTTTAATATTTAAGAAACATCACTTCTCCTCTAATTGTTCTATAGATTAAAGTAATCCCAATAAAAATTCCAGTTGGACTGGTTTTTGTTTGTTTGGTTAGTTGTTTCTAAGAAATCAGAAACCTGATTCTAATATATTAAAAAAACAAAGACACTATAATATGCCAATTATGAAAAAGAAAAGTAAATTTGGTAAATTACACTTTGCAATTTCAAGATTGACTATAAACCTACAGTAAATAAGAGAGCTTGGTCTTACGGAAAGAACAGACATATATCAATGGATCAGAATAGTGAGCCCAGAAATAAAACTCAGGTCAAAATATCTATGGCAGTAATGATTAGAACTACATGGGGAAATACACAAATCTACTCTTAGAGTTGTATTCTTCAACACACCTCTATTATTAGTGAACAGGTCAGCACATACAACATCAGTAAGAATAGAGTTGAACTGAAAAGTGCCATCGATCAAATGGATTCGCTGACATTTATAAAATATTTATTCAACAACAGAACATATATTCTTCTCAAGCTCACAGGAAACATTCACCAAGACTGATCACATTCATGGAGATAAAACAGAAAGCAACCTATATAAAAGAATAGAAATCATATGAAATACACTTTCAGATCACAACAGAATTAAACTAGAAATAAATAATAGAAAGACAGCTGAAATTTACCAAGTTTTGCAGATTAAACAATAAACTTCCAAATAACACATGTTCAAAGCAGAAATCTCAAGAGAAATTTAAAATGTTTTGAACTAAATAAAAGTGAAAATGTAACTTATCAAAACGTGTGTAAGGAGTAAAAACAGTGCTTAGAGGGAAATTTATACTATTGAGTGTATATACAGAAGAAAGAACTAAAATCAATAAACTAAGATTTCACCTTAGCAAACTAGTGAATAGGAACAATATAATTGTAAAGCAAACTGAAGAAAAGAGATGATAAAAAATTGGAAGTAAAAAAATCAATAGAATAGAAAATAGCAAAATAATAGAGAAAATTAACTAAACCAAAACCTGATTCTCTGAAAATAACAATAAAGTTTATAAACCACTAGTCAGGCTAACCAAGAAAAAGAGATTAGATATAAATTAACAATATCAGCCGGGCGTGGTGGTGCATGCTTGTAATCCCAGTACTTTGGGAGACAGAGACCGGAGGATCCGGGTTCGCGGCCAGCCTCAGCTCTCTCTCTCTCTCTCTCTCCCTGTCTCTCTTTCTCTCTCTCTCTCTCTCTCTCTCTCTCTCTCTCTCTACTTAGTGAGGCCCTCCGCAACTTCGTGAGACCCAGTTTCAAAATAAAGTATAAAAAATAGGGCCGGGGGTGTAGCGCGGAGGTAGAAAGCCCCTGGGTTCGATCCCCGGTACCGCAAAAAAACAAAAAAAAAACAATATCATAAGTAAAGGAAGTGCCATATTACTAATCCCATAGACAACAAAACAACAACAAATGAAATAATAAAGGAGTACTATAAACAATTCTATGTCAACAAATTTGATATCATAAATTAAACGGGCCGATTCTTTGGAAGACATAATCTATCCAAATTCATACAAGTAGAAATACTCTGAATAGTTACATAACTGTCAAATAAATTTAATCAATGATCAATAAACTTCTAGGACAGAAAATGCAAACCTAATTGGTTTCACTGGTGAGTTTTACCAAATATTTCAAGAAAAAATGACACCAATTCTCTATTATGTTTTCCAGAAAAAATAGAAGCAGAAAGAATACTTGTTCTGCAAAGCCAACATTACCCTAATTTTTTTAAAAAAAAGGTAAAGACACTACAAAAAGGAAAGCCACCGATCAGTACCTCTCATGAACATATATGCAAAAATCCCCAACAAAATATTAGCAAATCAAATTTAACAATGTATTACAAAGACTAATACAACACAGTCACATGGAATTTATTCCAGGTTTGCAAGGTATGCAATTTATCCCAGGTATGTAGATATTAACATTGCAAATATCAATTAGTGGAATATATCACATTAATAATCTTAAGAAAAAAATCACATGATCATATAAAAAATCCAGAAAAAAAACATTTGACAAAATTCAGTACCCATTTATGATAAAAAAAAAGTCTCAGAAAAACAGGAATAGAGGGGAACTTCCTCAACTTGATGAAGAACATCTACAAAAAAAATGAATAGCTTAATAATGAAAAATCCCAGAACTTGGGAAGCTAAGACAGGAGGATTGTAGACTTGAGGCCAACCTCAGGAACATAATGAGACCCTCAGCAACTTAGTGAGAACCTGTTTCAAAGTAAAAAATTAAAATAGCTGGGGTACCTCCTTGGTAGAATACCCCTGGGTCCAATCCCCAGTACCACAAAATAAATAAATAAAAATACTGAGAAACTAGATGATTTCTCACTAAAATTAGTAGCAAGGCAAGGATGTCCCCTCTAACAACTCCTATTCAGTATCATACTACTATTCCGAGTCTTAGCTAATACAATATGACAAGAAAAGGATATAAAAGTTACACAAATTATTAAGGGAGAAATTAAATTGTTTTGTCCACAGATAGCATACTTGTTTATGTAAAAATCTCAAAGAATCAATAAGGAAAAGAAACTCCTGGAATTAGTATGCTATTATAGGAAGGTTGCAGGATACTAGATTAATATAAAAAGTCAATTGCTTTTCTATGTAAAAAGCAAAGAACAATTGGAATTGTAAATAAATAAATTCATAGTTTATGTCCATACAAATGAAAACCTATATTGTTAAGATAGCAGTCTTTCAGGCCGGGCTTGGTGGCGCACACTTGTAATCCCAGTACTTTGGGAGGCGGAGACCAAAGGATCCGGCTTCGCGGCCAGCCTCAGCGCGCATGCGCGCGCACGATCGATCGATGAATAGATCGATTGGTCTATCTCTCTCTCTCTCTCTCTCTCTCTCTCTCTCTCTACCTAGTGAGGCCCTCCGCAACTTCGTGAGACCTGGTTTCAAAAATAAAGCATTAAAAAATAGGGCCGGGGGCGTAGCGCAGAGGTAGAACGCCCCTGCGTTCAATCCCCGATACCGAAAAAAAAAAAAAAAAGATAGCAGTCTTTCCCAGCTTGACTTATAGATTCAACACAATTCCCATCAAAATATCAGAAAGATACTTTGTGAATATTAATAAAGTGATTCTGAAGTTTACATTGAAGGATGAAAGACCCAGAAAAAAACATCCCACACTATATTGAAGAAGAACAAAGTCTAAGAACTAAAACTACCCAACTTTCAAAACATATTGTATGTTACAGCAACCAAGACAGTGTGGTATTGGTAAAAGAAAAGACAAATAGATCAGTGAAACAGAAACATGAGCATGCCAACAGAGAGAAGTCAGCTAATCTATGACAAAGAACCAAAAGTAAATCAATGGCCAATCTTGAACAAATGGTGCTAAGACAACCGTATATCAACATGCATAAAATGAACCTGGAAACTAACCCCATACCTTTTATAAAAATTAACTAAAAATGGATCACAGATTTAAATGTGAAACATAAAACTATAAAACTTCCAGGAAAAAAATGTAGGTTACATTCCGTTTGGCAATGAGGTTTTAGATAGAACACTACAACCACAATCCATGAGAGAAAAAATATTTGCAAAGCACAGTTTGTATCCAAATTATATAAAGAACTCTTAAAACTCAACAATAAAAAGATAATCCAGAGCCAGGTGTGGTGGCACATGCCTGTAATCCCAGTACTTGGGAGGTTGAGACAGGAGGATCGCAGGTTCTAGGATATCCTCAGCAGCTTAGCAAGGCTCTGTTTCAAAATAAAAAATAAAACAGGGCTGGGGGTATAGCTCAGAGGTAGAACACCCCTGGGTTCAATCCCCAGTACCACCAAAAAAACAAAAAGGATAACCCAACTTTTAAAATGGACATATGTCTGAACAGACACCTCATCAAAGATGACATATGGGTAAAACTAAGTGTAGGAAAAGATGCTTAGGACACTTTATCACTAGGTAATTGCAATAAAATACCAAAATAATGACTAAAATTAAATATGTATGTATATATAGACTGACAATACCAAGTGGGGGTGAAGATGTTGAGTAACAGAACAGAAATTTCTCACTCATTTAATGGAAATGCAGAATGGTATAACCACTTTGGAAAGCCATGTCAATGTCTTCAAAAGCTAAAAGTCTTACCATTCAACCTAGTAATTGCACTTATAGTGTTTACTCAAATGAGTTGAGAATTTATGTCCACACAAAAACCTGTACATAATCATTTTATTTATAGAAGGTTTATCAATAATTGCCAAAACTTGGAAGTAACCAAACTGTTCTTTAAAAGGTGAATGTATAAACCAATCATTGTCCATTCATATAATAGAATAGTATCTAGTTATAAAAATAAATGATCCTTAGAGACACAAAAAGACATGGAGGAATATAATGCGTATTGCTTAGTGAAAGAATTGGCTGAAAAGACTGCATATTGTATGTTTCCAACTATGTGGCATTCTGGAAAAGGCAGACACTGTAGATGCAGTAAAAAGACCAATGTTTGCAAGGAATTGGTCTGATGAGGGAAAGGAATGAATAAGTAGCCCACAGGAAATTTTTAGGGCAGTGAATATATTCTGTATGACCCGGTGATGATGGACGCATGACATTATGTATCTGTCAAAGCCATGGAATGCACAATCTTAATGTAATTTATAGACTGCATTTAATAATGATATAGAAGTTTGGGTTCATCAGCTGTGACAAATGTGTTATACTAATGCAAGATGTTAATACCAGGGGAAACTATGAGGCAAGATGGGGGGATTTGGCAACACTCTGTATCTGCTCAATTTTCTGTAAACCTAAAACTGCTCTGGAAAATGAATTCTACTCACTTAAAAACAGACAAACAATCCTCCGGTCTCAGCCTCCCAAGTACTGGGATTACAAGTGTGAGCTACCACGTCCGGCAAAATTTTTTTAATTAAAAAATAAAAATAATTAAAAATAGGGCTGGGGGGTGTAGCTTGGAGGTAGAATGCCCCTGGGTTCAATCCCCAGTACCAAAAAAAAAAAAGATGATCAAGAAAATAAGGGCAAACATGATTAAAGATGGTGGGATAGAGGGAGACAGTGGGCTTCAGGCGCTCTGAGACTCAGGACTCAACCAGCGATAAAACTACTTGACAAGGAAAGAAAAGCAGCAAAAACTCAACAAAACAATGACAGTCAAAATGCAGCAGAATAGGAGGCAACAGAGAGAGCAGAGGACTGTAAAGAGCTCCACGCATCTTACCTGGTGAGCGGAGAGCGGTGGCAGTGGCGCCATCTTGGAGGCCACTCTGGCACCACGGCTCCCAGAGACCTCCAGCAAAGAAGCAGCAGATCCCTGTGAAGCCAGCAACTACAGACCATCATCAAAAGCAGTCAACTCCGGACCATGATGAAGCTCAAGTCGAACCAGACCCGCACCTACGATGGAGACGGCTACAAGAAGCTGGCCATATGCTCTGCTTCCACAGCGAGAGCAAGGAGGAGAGACAAAGATGATGTAGCCCTGCCCAGGAGCAGCTCAGCACGAGGTCTCGGGTGGGTGAGCAACAGACCTGCCCCGAAGCACCCCAGCACTGAGGACACGGGTAGGTGAGCTATGGCCCGGCCCCCGGATCACCCCAGCACTGAGGGCACAGGCAGGTGAGCTATGGCCCTGCCTTGGAGCACCCCAGTACTGGGCTCACGGGCAGGTGAGCCATGGCCCTGCTCTGGAGCACCCCAATACTGAAGACATGGCAGTGAGCCCCAGCCCCAGCCCAGAGCACCCCAGCACTGAGGACATGGGCAGGTGAGCTATTGCCCTGCCCCCAGAGCACCCCAGCACTGAGGACATGGATGGGTGAGGCACGGCCCCCCTTGGAGGACATGGGTGGGTGATAAAGAAAACCTCAGATGAGTAAAGAAGGCAACCTAACCAAGGAAGATGGGAGGGGAGAAGAGGGAAATGCCCTAATGCACAGGACATACGTACACAAATATATCAAAGTCAACTACTATGCTAAGCATGAGAAGGAGGGAGGGGGAGGGAATGGGGGTGGGAATTGGGGGAGGGCTAATTAACTGATACGTGCATGGTTCTTCTACCATCCTGAAACCCATCAAGATGTATGATTACGATGCACAAAAAAAAAAAAAACAGAGAAACCTCCAACTAGGAGAAAATATTTTCAACTCAAATATCTGATAAAGGAATTGAATCTAGAAAAGGATTCTCAAAACTCAATTGTAAAAAGTCAAATAGTATAATAAAAAGAGAGGAGATATTTAAACAGACAAGTCACTAAAATATATTCAAATGGCAAAAAAAGGCATGAAAAGATACTAAGCATTATCCATCATTAGAGAAATTTGAGTTGAAGCAACAATTAGATACCTCTATGCACCTATTAGAATGGCTAACATTTACTAAAAAGTGATGGTACCAAATTCTGGGGTTAATATAAAGCAACTATAATATTCACATATGGCTATTAGGAATCCAAAATGGAACAACCACTTTGAAAAATGATTTGACCATTTGTTTTAAAGTGAAACATACATTTAGGATTCAACATTGTAATTCCAACCCTGGATATTTGCCCAAAAGAAATGCAAACATATGTTCACAGAAAAACTGGTAACAAATGTTTATAGTGGCTTTATTTATAATCACTAAAGTCAAAAGACACCCAAAAGTCCTTCAGCAAGTAATTATATCAACAAACTGTGGTTCATTATATGACAAAATATAATTCATCAATAAAAAGAAAAAATATTAATAAACATATCCTATTAGATCATTTCAAATGTATAATGCTGAGTGATGAAACCCAGCCTCAAAAGGACATACTGTATGGTTCCATTTATGTGACATTCTTAAGTCAAAAATATTGGCCCAGAAAACAAATCAGTTGTTGTCAGGATATGGAGGTGTGGGAGAAGGTTGACTGCCAACGGGCACGTGATAACTTCTTGGGGTGTCAGAAATGTTTTATATCTTGGTTTTATAGGTGATTATGTGACTACATGCATTTGCAAAACACATAAAAGGTTGCACCAGAGAGTTTTAATTTCAGGTATAGACATTATACTTTAATAAATCAGATTTTAACATATGCTCAAACCAAGTCTGAAGGAGACCACATCCTCCCCACTGGACAGCAAGTTCTTGTTTACAGGGCTCGGAGTGACACACCTCCATGTCTACCACTGTCCAGCCCTAGGCCATGAAGATTCATTTTTCCACACATGTCCAGACAGTCATCCTTTCAAAGCCCTGTCAAGTCTGTCTTCATAAGGAGTAGCTTAGAAGCGGGAGGAGAATGGGCGATGACAGACCCCATTGCTCAAATTGGTGTTAAGGGTGTAATTCATGCCTATTATCTCCCTTTTATACCATCCAATCTAAATTCTCTCCACCCTCACCTAGCATCCCAATTAAATGTCAGAAACCTTAACTTTCTTGCTGATCTCAACCCATTATAAAATAATGACTGCTTTCCTGATGATTTCTGGATCCAGGTAACCCAAAGGATTCACATAGTAGCCACTACTTTGACTTCAATTGAATCCTGCTGGTAAACGTGCATTCCTTTGGGGAACTGTGACCTCTAACCCTGAGGAAGCTCAGAGTTGCACTTAAGCACAGACTCTTCCAGTGAGTCATTAGCAATGATGTTAACAAGGACCTCTCCTGATGCCCCTTTTTGTTTCCCAGATTTAAATAATGTTCCCATTGAAGTCACCGCATTACACAAAAGTTTCCATCTCAATGCATATACCACCTTCTAGAGGATGGCACCCAACCTGTGCAAGGCATTTCTCTTAACTGGCACTTCAGCTGCGCCTTCCAGGCCATCTCAACCATCTACCATGCTGGCAGCTCCCGAGTGGTGATATGCATGACACACCAGTGGATCCCATGGTCCTGGGTCCACTCCCATCCTCCTTCACCATAAAGATAGATTCATGGGTTCCATGAATAATTATCTGGCTGAGATACATGGATCAGAAAGACACAGTCAGAACAGGTGTCCATTCCTGTAAGAATAAAGTTCTGACTTTTTCCAGAATAGAAGGGACCAGTATAGTCAACTTGCCACCAAGTGGACGATCGATCTTCTGGAGGAATCAGCCATCCCAGGTGCCTACACAGGTCTCTGTCATAGTTTCTGGCAGGATGGACATTCAGAGGAGGAAGTTGCTAGAGTGGTCATGTTAGTTTTTCATCCCTCATTTCAAGGCCTCATATAGGATCATCTCCGCTGTGTGTCCAGTGTGCCTGTACCATGGTGGCTGTCAATCAAACTAACATCAGTCAGATGAGCAGCAGTCTAATTGGTGGCTTCATGCCTCTTTTGCGGTATATGCTTCTGTTCTAAAGGAAGCTATAATGAGGTTTGGGGTCTTGAGGTATCAAATTCAACCTAGACCCTTTCTCCAAAAATTCTCCAAAATTCCTGGGTGTTTCCCTATTCCAGTGTACAGTCACTAGAGCCCATTTGGGAAGGATATAGGGTTGATTACAGCACCTACTTGTAGTGTTTTACTGTCCTTCCCCTGGTGTCCTGGCCACCTCTTCAATTAAAAAAGTCTTTGGTATATACAAACTGATTCAGTACAGAACTGAAGATCGGGCTTCTTTATCACAGCAACTACCCTCAGTTTCCTGCTTCTCCATTCTTGACTCTTCTGGTTATACAGGTTAGGAAGTATCCTCCTTGGCTGTCCAACTCCTTTAGCCCTGGGGATGCAATATTCTACTATATCCACAAATTTCTGCAAGTCAGGTCTTTTCAGCTGCTCCCCCAAACTTGTCAACCATTATGTTAATTGCAGGTCTCCCTTTACCTCTCCCACCTGCTTCTGATGGTTAAGCACCACCAGCTGGCCTCTATTGCTTTGTGAGGGGGGGGAAGGGCTATCATCTCCATGGATATTCTGGGCTGAATTTTGTGACAACCTCTCTAACTATTAGTCCTGGCCTGCAGAAGAGAGCCATATCTGAACTTAGTGATGCTAGTGTTCCTCTCCCCAGTGCATTCCTGACAGCCTTAGTGAATGTGCATCCCCAAGGCCAATCAAGAAGCATAACCCTCTGGTGGTCTTTCAGCCTCAGATAATACTGCAGCATGCCCACTTCCCTGATCCTTTTAATACCTTCCTATACCATCTGCCACAGAAATCCAAGCATTTTGACATCATTTGCTGTAGGAAATTATTTTCTCCAGACTTCTAGAAGTCCCCTTAAAAGGAATTTGCTCTGACACATGTTTCCTCCTGGGTATTAAACCCTGAATCCCTTAACAAATACATAGCTCCCTTTATATAGGTCCCTTTGGTTGAGAACATTCAGAGCTCAGTCCCACAGATACTCCCCCAGCCCCTGGCTAGATCATACAGTTCCCATGGATTTAATGCTTTCCTTCTTTCTGAGGTCCAGAACATTCCCTGCTAGACTATCTGCAACTCAGTGCTGCTTATGGGCCTGGCAGCCAGGAGAGGAAGTGGGTCAGCCCCTGAGGGGGTAACTATTCCCTTATGAGGGAAAGATCTCTGTATTACAATCCCATATTGGGTCAGGAGGCAGTAGCTTTTAATGGGGTTCTTCTGCAAGCTCAAGGGATTTAGAGAAATCTGGGGAATCCAATTATTCAGAGGAATCCATTCAGATTGTCCCATCCTATATGTCAGAGTCCTATGTGTTTCTAATCAGGGCCTTGATTTCAGCATCAGAAATCTGCTTTTGTTGATTATTTGACCATTTTGTAATATAGCCACTCTATATGTTTTTATTTCTAGGTTTTATACTCAGCTTTTTCTTGCTCATTGCTTGAGATGAGGGCATTTTGTAAGCTGCCAAAGAGACTATATGTCTCTTTGCTTCCGTGAAATTTAGTAACAGCCATCCAAAACCATTACCCTAATACTTACATTCCCCATAGATATATGTATATATATACTGGGAATTGAACCCAGGGGCACTCTACCTCTGAGCCACACCCCCAGCCCATTTTAGTTTTTATTTTGAAACAGGGTCTCACTAGGTTGCTGAAGGTCTTGCTAAATTTCTGAGACTGGCCTCAAACCTATAATCCTCCTGTCTCAGCACCCAAGTACTGGGATTATAGGCATGCACCAACACGCCTGGTCTCCATGGATTCTGAGTGCCTGAATCAATACGCTGGTCAATGCATGCTCCTACACGGAGGCATTCTTTCAAGCTACCACACTGAAGTCTTAGCAGTTGGGCCACCACTTTGTGCCACAATCTGTCCATCCTCCACCTGCCACCTTGGATGGGGTCTCACTGCACACTTGGCAGTCTCCAGTCACAAAGCTCCCTCACTCTACTTGCTCTGGAGGAACCAGCAGGGCCAGGTAGAAAACAGACACTGAGACAGAGATTGGAGTCAAAAGATACATTGAGTAATAACACTTTCAGGGAGGGAGGGAGGGAGAGTGGATGAGGAGCTATCAGATGGCAGTACTGATGTGAGGAAGTGGATCCTGGCTCAGCAACGAGCTCTAGAGCAAAGATGCACACGAGGAGACTCACTGGGCAGAGATTTCCAGGCCTTTGTACAATGTCTCTGCTTAGTCGTTGGCTAAAGGCTACCCCAGGAAAGCATGACCTCTGCTAGCTCTGGCTTCGTTATTTATTGGCCGGGGCCATCCTGAGAAGAGCATGACATCAGTTCAAAGCTGAAGCGGACCCCAAAGGAGCTGATAGCTGTAGGCTGCGCATTAACCACTCTCCTTACAACCAGGCAAGCAAGCTTCTTTTTAAGAAGCACATAAACATTATATCTCCATGTCTACCAGAGACAATATTTTTAAAGTAAATAGAAACAATAAAAGTGAAGAGCGTTAAGCACTGAATACCAAGATGATAAGAAAGCTATAAAATAAGAGAGTATAATATAGAAATAATAGGCAGATATGTTAATGAAGTGAAATAGAGCCCAAAAATAGAACCACACACATGCCCTCAAGTAATTTTTGAAACAAAGCACTAATGCACTGCAGAGGAGTGAGGGAAACCTTCCCAGCACATAGGGACGGTGCTGTGGATATCCATTTAGAACAAAACACGTCTTAATCTCTAACTCATGCCTCACACAGTATTATTCAAAATGTATCAAAGACCTAATTTTAAAATCCGAAGTCATAAACTTCTGTAAGAAAGCATATGAGAATGCCTTGGCAACATGAGAAAAGGCGAAGATGTCTTAGACAGGACCCAGAAAGCAATAAACCACAGAAGGAAAAAATGGATAAATTAGACTACATTAAAATTTAAAGCTTATGCTCATCAAACACAGAAAAATAGGGAACTGACAGGCTGGGAGAAAAAAAATGTCATAACAGGTATATCTGGTAAATAGTTCATACCCAGAGAATGTATATGTAGATACAGATATCTATAAAAGGAAACCGGGCGTGCTACATGCCTGTAATCCCAGTACTTGGGAGGTTGAGACAGGAGAATTGCAGGTTCGAGGCCAGCCTTAGCAACTTAGCAAGGAGGCCCTCAGCAACTTAGTGAGACCTTGTTTTAAAATAAAAAATAAGAGCCGGGAGTGGTGGCGCACGCTTGTAATCCCAGTACTTGGGAGGCTGAGACCGGAGGATCCCAGTTCACGGTCAGCCTCAGCTACTTAGTGAGGCCCTCCACAACTTAGTGAGACCCTGTTTCAAAATAAAGAATAAGAAATAGGGCTGGGGGTATAGCTCAGAGGTAGAAGTCCCTGGGTCCAATCCTCAGAACCGCAAAAAAAAAAAAATACAAATAAAATAAAATAAAAAATAAAATAGGGCTGGGGGCGTAGTTCAGAGGTCAAATGTTTCTGGGTTTAATCCCCAGTACCACAAAAATAAATAAATAAATGGGGAAAAAACATTTTAAATGGGCAAAATTTGTGGTCACTTAGTGATGGAAAACATGCAATTGGTCAATAACCACAATAAAAAGTTCTCAGTATAATTATTCTTTAGGGAAGACACAAATTAAAACCACAATAGTATATTATCACACACTCGCTAAAATAGCTAAAATTTAAAAAAAAAGAAACTGATGACATTGAATATTGTTAAGGATATAGAGCTACCAGAATCCTCAGACATTACTAAAGGGGATATAAAATGGTACAACTGCTTTGTAAAAGAGTTTGCCAGCTTCTTTCAAAGTTAAACATACACCTACTCTGTGACCCACTATTCTATTGCTAGGTCTATTTACCAAAGAACAATGAAAACATAGGTTCACATGCAGACTTGTATAAGAATGCATTTCATAGCAGCTCTTTTTCCATAATAGCCAAGCACTGGAAAGAACCCAAATGGCCATCAAAATAAGAATAGATACTCAACACAGGTTTACTCATACCCTGTGCAATTACTCAGCAATAAAAGGGAAATCATGACTGCTATATGCCACAGCATGGAAAGATCTAGAAAATGCTGTGCTGAGAAAAGAGCCCAGATACAAAAGAATACTTACTGCATCATTCCATCAACATGAAGTTCAGAACAGGCAGAACTTGGGATAAAAGAGATCAGATAAGTGGTTTGCCTCCAGGGTAGAGAGCAGTTTGGATGGGAAGAGACAAGGGGAACCTTTCTGGGGTGATCAGATATTATGTACCTTAACGGCTGTGTGTTATTTGGCTGCATGCATTTTTGAAAACTCATCAAACTGTAAACTTCAGATATGTGCATTTTACTGCATCTAAATTATACCACAGTCTTTTAAAAGAAAAGAACCCACAAATACACACATAATGCCAGCGCCATGATAAGTTATCAGAATGGCTAAAATGAAAATGATAAACTATAGCAAATGTTATTGTGGGCATGGAGCAATCAGGACTCTATACACTACCAGTGGGGCGATAACTTGGTACTGAGACTTTAGGAAGCAGTACCAAAGCTTAACATGTATGTGCACACTCAATGACACAACTATTCTCATTCTAAATATAGTTCCAATAGAAATGTGTGTGTGCATATGTGTGTGTGTGTGTGTGTGTGTGTAGATATATAGGGCTGCTAGAAGCATTCTAGTACATATGTATTGCCCAAAGTGTATGTACTGGAATAATGATTGCAGAACTGCTCAAATGGCTGTCAGGAGTGGAATATGATGAAATCCTATACAGGAATGAGAATGAACAATCTATAGCTAAATGGAAGATGTGGGTGACCCTCACAAGCTAATGATGAGCTATGAAAGCCAGTTTTACATATTATATATTTCTATTCATATAAACAAACACTGGGTGATATAATGCATGATGTTCAACATCAGAACAATGGAATTGTGGCTAGAACAGAGCGCAAGAGGACTTCTTGGGGCCTTAGTACATCTCTGCTGTTTTCTTTTGACTTAATGGCAGTTAATGTGTTTAGTTGGTATAAACTCATTGAATTGCATTCTATTAATTCATTAAATTTGATATTTATTGATTCTTCAAATACACTGTGTATTTTTCTGCATGCATGCTATATAGTACTTCAATACAATTTAGAAAAAGAGAAGAAGCAATTGCAAATTCTTACATGATCTGATGTATAGAGAACCCTCAAGACTACACTGAAGAAACTGTTAGAACTAAATCACAAATTCACTCAAGTTGCAGGATAAAAATCAACAACAAAAATCAATACTGCTTTTATACACTAACAATAAACTACCCCAAAAGAAATCAAGAATAAATACGTTAGACTACTAATCTATTATAATGTTCCTTGTTTTTTCTTTTCTAAATCATAGCCTTCTATAATACATTTTTGAGCCTATTCTCAAACAGAAGTCCCCCTCAAAACAACCCTCCCTGTCCCTCAGTTTAGCACTAGAATTCACAGGGTTAAGACTTGCTGTTTAAGCCGCAAAGCTCCAAAATCAGAACAGCTCCAAGATTAAGTCAGGTGGTAGCTTTCCCTCACCCTGGTTTTCCTTATCTATTAAACATAGTGACCCACTAATTACCTGGGTCCTAGAATACTTTCTTAGAATACTCAGAAATACTTTCCTAGCTCAGAATTGTTTTGCATTTCCCCCCATAGGGATAGACTACCCGCACAAATTAGAGTATTCATTTCTCTGTTGATCTCAGATATGAGGAAAGAGCAAAAGGGCTAAGATATTGAGTCATAGGGCTCATGAAAAGAAAAGAGCAGACATCACTGAATACAAATCACTGACTTAGAGGGGAGGACCCCAACATCAGATAGCTACCACTGGCTACACCCTGGAGAGGGAAGGAGCTAGAACTTGGAGGTGCCATCTATGCAATGCCTACCAAGAGTCTAGCCCTGGAAAGGTGCTCGATAATGTCCTTCATAATCTCCATGCCCTCCTGTCCAGTTGCCCTTGGGAACAGGACTCAGCTCCTCCATGCCCTCTTGCAGTCACTTTGCCCTCCTTGAGAATGCACATATTCCCAGGACCTTTTCCATTCTCAGGACTTTGAGCCAAAGCAAGGTATGCCTTCTGTTCTGGAAGCTAGAAGTTCAAGATCAAGGCACTGGCATATCAGTGTCTAGTGAGGGCCACCTCCTGGCTCATCACTGACATCTTCTTGCTGTATCTTTACATGGTAGATGGGCCAGATAGCTCCCCGGGGTATCTTTCATAGGGTCACTAGTACCATTCATTAGGGCTTTGTTCTCATGACCTCATCACCCCTCAAAGACCCTACTTCCAAATCATATTAGAGATTATATTAGAGATTGTTTCAACATAGAAATTTTAGGGGGACACAAACAATCAGGCCACAACACACAGGAATCCAATCTGCTCCTTCTCCAGGGAACACCAGTCCTAAAAGTTCAGGAGAGTGATCTTCAAAAATGATACTGTGTCCACTGGTCCTCAAGAGTCTCTCCAGCAAAGCTTTGTCATTGGCCCCTCCCCATCCCGCTCCCACCAACCTGCTGTACTCTGTGGAGGAGACACCTCCTTCCCTCTAAAACACTCCATCCCAGCCTAATAGCCTCATTCCAGAATAGGAGGAAACGGTTCATTGTCTACAGTTCTGGGCATATTTTGTTGAAAATGCTGTCTTTTCATGTGTTCACTGTGGATATCAGGAATTGACACTAGCTTCCCCCAAAAGTCCCCCAGACTGGAGCAGTAAAGGGAGCTCATGAATTAGTGTTGAGTAAATCACTAACATTTCCACACTTAATCTTCACAATGACTCTGTAAAGCAGATTATCCCTACTCTATAAATAATGGATAAGAGTAATGATTCTAAATACAGGCATGAGTGTCAGAGGAACAATCCAAGCATGGGAACATGTAACGCTGAAGCTCATGCCTTCACATTTATCAACCAACAAACATTTCTACTCCATTCAAAGGGCCAGACCCCATGAGAACACAGTGACAAACCAAATGAACCTAGTGCTCGCTCTGGTCTCATGAAGTACACTGAAGGGGATAGGAAAGAAAAGGGGAAAGGTATACATTGGATATGGGAAAAGGTGGAGGTCAGGGAAATCTACTCTGAAGTTGGAATTTTTTTTAATTATTGAGGTAACATTGTTGTACCATAAATTGCACGTGTCCAAAGTATGCAATTTGATAAGTTTTGACACATGTTAACTGTCATGAAATCATCACTACTATTTCAAGATTATGAACACATTCAAGATCCCAACACCCCCCCCCAATTTTTTCTTCTCTCTTTATAATTCCTTCCTCCATACCTTCTCCAGCACCTACCATCCCCAGGTAGTCACCTATTGGCTTCTATCACAGTTGCTTGATATCCATTTTCTGTAATTTCATGAAAGTGGAATCACAGACTATGTGCTCTCTTTTTCTCTGGCTCCCTTCACTCAGAATAATTAGTTTGAGGTTTATCCGTGTCATTCCACAGACCAGTTATTGCTGTTATTGCTGAATAGTATTCACTGTTATTGCTGAATAGTATTCCATTGCATAGAGATACCATAACTTGTTTACACATCCATCTCTATTGGTGGATATTTGGGCTGTTTCCACTTTGGGATTATTATACATAAAGTTCCTATATTAAAAGGAAGTGAACCATGGAGATGGACATTAATGACCCTGAAGTTCTCTGCTAAAGAACTGTGGTCAGAAGAAAGCCTGACCACTGTGCAGTGCCTTCCTCCCAGCCCATCCTATGATAACACATAACTGCTTCCTGGCCAGAGCACCCAACATGTACTGTTGTGGAGGCTCTACCATGGAGTCCAATCACTGAACCTCATAGTTTGATGGTTAACTTGACTGGGGTAAGGGAGGCCCAGATAGATGGGAAACCATTATTTCTGGGTATATCTGTGAGAACACTTCCAGAAGAACTTAACTTGTTTAAAGAAGACCTGCCCTCAACAATGCAGGCGGGCATCATCCAATCTGTTCAGAGTCTGTATGGAATAAACAGGTAAAGGAAGGGCATTTTCAGTCTCTGCTGGAGCTGAGACATTCATCTTGCCTTGCCATCCATGTTCCTGGTTCTCTGGCCTTCGGACTCAGACTTAATTGCACCATTAGCTTTCTTAGGTCTCCACATAGCAGATTCCAGAATGGTGAGAGACAATTCCTATAATAAATATCCATATCTATCCCATTGGCTCTGCTTCTCTGGAAATCCCTGACTAATAGAAATGGTCATGCACAGTCATGTGTCAGAGTTTCTTATCTGTCTTACAGAGGTACTCATTATGGACATCTCAAGGAGCCCGTCAAGCAGAGTCAACATCCAGTCCTTGATGTCAGCAGGGTCAGTCATTAGTGCCAGACAGTCCAAGCCAAATGTCAGTCAAAGCATGGGAGAGCTGGCTGCAGGTGTGAGGCAGTCACAGGCCTAAGCACTGACTCTATGACTCAGATTGAGCCTGAATGTGCACCCCTGATTCTGCCCCACCTGATCCCAGATCTTGGGAAATCAGTGAGCAGACACTGCAACCATTCCCATAACAAAGAGCAGAGGAGGTCATCCCAACCAGCCACTGCCCCTGCCATACCCTGCCCAGTTCTCCACCACTGCAATCTGCCACCTGGCTTCCTTAGAAACCAGAGAGGAATTTCATACCCCTAAAGATAAAAATATGAGCTCAATTAAAATTATATCTCATAGTTTACCTAGCAATGATTGTCCTCAGGAGAATGGACTTGGTCAGACCTGCTACTCTCCCAGAACCATCAGACTTCATCCCACAGGTGATGGGCCTACCTCTGGTCATCTTCTGTGTCCACTTTATGTGTGGTGAGTCCCTAGCTTGACCAGATAATTCAATATAAAAAATTGACTTCTTTTATTTTTTTCCTTTGACATTGAGGATTGAACCCAAGGGTGTTCTATCTCCAAGATACACACCCAGCCCTTTTCATTTTTTATTTTGAAACAGGGTCTCACTAATTTGATGAGGGTCTTACTAATTTGCTGAGGGTACTACTAAGTTGCTGAGGCTGGCCTCAAGCCTGCAATCCTCCTGTCTCAGCCTCCCAGTACTGAGATTATAGGATTGTACCACCATGCCCAGCAATAAATTTATTTCCATAATAAATCATGCAAATAGGCCCAAATAGCATATGAAGAAAAGGCTGGTCCAGACCACTTCCATCAAAGCTGGCTCTGTTCTGGTCAGGCATCATTTGGGTAGCATGACACCACCTCTACAGAGCCCTCCAGGCTATCATTGGCTCAAAGTTCTAAAGTCGGGCTTGCAAGGAACAAGCGAGTTGGTTCAGCTACCGGGATGGAAGAATGTAGATCTGAAGAGAACCAAATACCCCATTTTATTTCTCTCTCTAATGGATGCTCAAAGTCACTAAATAATTGTCAGGGCTTCTAACCAGTTCCTCTGGCCAAGAGCTCTTGAATTTCACCAACCCTTTAGATTTTCAAGCAGATACATGGGCACCAAAGCTTCCCAACCCCAAGCGCCTGCCTCCCAATATGGGCACCGAATGGAATCTTGGCTTCTCTCATGTTCCAGCAAAACCATCAGAAAGAGATCTGACTTCACACTGAAATTTTCACGTGTGTCTACACTCGATAGCAAGGGCATCTTTCTTTCATTCGTGGGAGAGACTACAGTGTGATGTAGATTCCACTTGCAGACTTTCCAAGCAGGAGGTATGGCTCAGGGTAGGGCAACTTTCGTGTTGTATGTCTGGGATTTTATTTCTGGCTGGCCCTTTTGTTAGCTGTATAACTTTGGGAAAGATCAATATCCTCTGTAGTTCTCAGGAAACATAAAAACAGTAGCACTTCCTCAAAGACTTGGGACTACACGGGGTAGTATGTAAAGTGCCTGCCAGGGGGCCTGACATTAGCAGGTGTTAACTGCTTGTGAATTTTCCTCCCCTGATGCCTTTCTCCTCTGCTTGTTCCTCATATATCTACGTTGGAATCCATCTAAGATATATTCCTATTATCTTGACTGTGGAAAGAAAAATGTTAAGAGTAAGGACATGCTGGACACACGAGGCTCTGCACTAGACAAGCTATTCACAGGGTTTGCAACCCCAGCTGGAGGTGGGCAAAGCTGCTTATGGCCTGCCACCATAGATCTCCCCAAGATGCATCATCCTGACAAACAGCATGCTCCGGTGGCAGAGCCATGAGATCAATGCCATCGATGGGCAAGAATGATAGCATTGTATTAACCCCGATGTCACAAGACTGCAGACGCTGGAAAACGCTGTGTGTCTATGTACCAGGGCAGGAGAGCTGAGGGGTGACTCTGAACACCTGCCCTACCTTAATAATTCAAAACACATGATGGTCAAAGTGAGAGATCGTGTTCCATGCTTTCTATTGACAGAATTGGGGAATTCAGGAGGCACAGTTAGAGGAGAGCGCCACCGCTTCCCTGTCTCTTCCCCTCATTCCAGCTCTGCTGTCTCCCTGACCAGCCACCAACCTCCTCTCTTTCCATTCCCGGTTATGTTTCTCTTTGCAGGAGTCAGCAGTCTGTGGCTCCCAGCCCAAATTCAACCCATCCCCTGTTCCTGTAAATAAAATTTTATTGGAATACAGCCATACCCATTCGCGTGTGCATTCTCCACGCCTAGATGTGTGCTACAGTGCCAGAGTTGAGTAGTGGTGACAGAGGCTCTATTGCCTGCAAAGCCTAAAATATTTACTATCTGGGCCTTTGCCGGAAAATGTTTGTTGCCTCTTACCTTTAAATATAGATTATACAAGTCAATTATAGTGTCCTATGGAACTGAATTAATATTACATTATTTTTTTACAAAAAAAAAGAGTCTCAGAGTTTAAAAAGTTTAGGTCCATCTGGATTGTGCAGAGAAGTTTCTGGAAGAACTCTAAGAAAACCATATTAGGCTTATACACACTGTGGATCTCCAGAGGAAGGGGTATTATGGTCTGGGAGTCTTAGCTTCATTTTCAAAAGGAAATGAGCCTGAGGCAGGAGCTTTATGTGCTATTACCTTATTAGAAAGTACATGGAACATGCCAGAAAGACTGGGGTGGGGGGAGCAGGAAAAGAAAAGAGGGAAAATAAGTCTGCATTGCTAAGCTGGCTGCCACCAGACAGGGCTGATGCTGGCTCCTGCGAACCCTATCTCAGGCTCATCTGTTGTGAGGGAGGAAGGGAAAATGGATCCATCCACCTGTGCAGGGCCACAGCTGGGACCCTTGGTGATGGCGTGTCAAGCACAGGTGCATCTGCCTGCGGTCGGAGTTCATGCAGTGCTGTTGGCCAGAGATGCAGCTAGAACAAGAGACAGGTGAGGCAGAAAAGCTCCGAAGTCATGCACACAAGTTCTGACACCAGGGAACAAAGAAGTCTGGGTTTCCAAAGCCACTTGACCATGAAGCCATCTTTTTTGTGAGTATCCAGCTAACATGTCAAAGGGCACTGACTTCCGCACAATGGGCTAGATTTGCCAGGTGACACCTGCCCCCACAGCCTGAAGCCTGCCCTTCTTATTTCCACACCACCACTAACCCTTCTGGAACTTCCTCCAAGCCAGTGACTTCTCAACGACCTCCCGCTGAAAGAGGCAGCTGAGCATAGTAGAAATGGCACCAACCTCAGCAGCAGAGACCCACGCTTGAACACCTACTGTCTACGCACCGGCTCCATCGGTTTACTCAACTTCCGTGAGCTTCAGCTCCCTGAGCTCGAGAATGGAGCTGACAGTACAAAGTGACGAGGAAACGTGAACTGCGTCGAGGGCCTGCCCAATAGGCCTGCCACAGTACAATAGCACCATTCACAGTACTCGTGCTTTTTATTATTATCAATGCCCCATTTGAGATAGTTGGCTTTGCATTGCCCTGAACTCTTCTCTGCCTTCAGTTTCCCTATTTCCCTCCACAACCTCCTTCACCTCTTCTTCCTATCTTTCTGTGTTACCTCCTGCTATGGGTTGAATTGTGCCCTCAACACACACACACACACACACACACACACACACACACACACACATTCATGTATGCAAGTGTTGACCTCCACTGTGACTGTAATTGGAGATGGAGTCTTTATAGAGGCAAATAAAGCAATATGAGGCCATAAGGGTGGTGCCTAATCAGAATTTGTGTCCATAAAAGAAGAGATACCAGAGAGCTTGCACCCTCTCCTCTCTCATTCTCTCTCTCTATCTATCTATCTATCTCTATCTCCTTAAAAACACCAAGGAAAGACCATAAAACGATACAGTGAAAAGCTAGCCATCTGCAAGCGAGGAGAGTCCTCAACCAGAAACTGATCCTGTGGACCTTGATCCTAGACTCCTACCCTCCAAAACTGGGAGAAAATTCATGCCTATTGTTTGGGTGTTTGTTTGTTTGTTTGTTCATTTGTTTCTTTGTTTTGCACCAGGGATTGAACCCAGGGGCCTCTACCTCTGAGCTACACCTCCAGCCCTATTTTTTTTATTTTTTTGTGGTAGTGGGGATTGAACCCAGGGGCATTCTACCTCCAAGCTACACCCCCAGACCTATTTTTTATTCTTTATTTTTTTGAAACAGGGTCTCACTAAGTTGTGGAGGGCCTCACTAAGTAGCTGAGGCTGGCCGTGAACCTGTGATTCTCCTGTCTCAGCCTCACAACTATTGGGATTACAAGCGTGTGCCACCATGCCCGGCTATTTTTTTATTTTAAAACAAGGTCTTGCTAAGTTACAGAGGCTGGCCTCAAACCTGCGACCCTCCTGTCTTAATCACCTGAGTACTAGGATCACAGGCGTGTGCCACCACACCGGGCTGAGCCTGTTTAAACCACCCAATCTGAGGTGTTTTGTTATGGTAGCCTGAGCTAACTGAGACACCCTCCCAGACTCCTCTTCCTCTTCCTACTTCGAAATGGAGGCTTTCTTCAAGATAATAATGCCCTAGTCTTTAACACTATCAATCCTCCTCCTATTCTAATCTCATTGCCTCCCCTTGACTTCACCTATGACTCACAAATCTATCTCTTTCCTCTCCTTTGAACACCTAAAACCAAAGTTTTGAAATTTCTCTCTCAATTCCCCATTTGGATATACCAAAGGCATAGCAAATGCGTCATTTCTAAAACTGAGCTCCTCATACTCATATCCTTTTATTTCCACCAAATCCTTTACAGAACAAGGTCACAAAGAGTAGTGGATAGTCATATGGAAGGGAGGAAACACCGGCAGGCAGAAAAAAATACGGCAAATATTTGAGCACTCGTCCTGTGTGCGGTACCTTGCACCAAATGACTTCCACGTGGCTCTATTGGTTTAACTCAGGTAATCTTTCTCCTTTTACAGATATAGTCATTGAGGAAAGGTTACTCAATGTGCTGATGGTCACAGTGTCAGAAACCGATAAAACTAAGTTTAGAAACCAGACAAAGTCTAAAGTGTGGCTTCACCCAAGTTACTGGACTATGCTCAGCCAACTTCCTGTCCTCTGTCAGAGTAGCTCCATCCCCACCCATGTCCTAGCTATGTATGCTACTGCCATGTGTGAAAAGTGCAACACAGGTTCACACTGCTTGACAGCCTGTCCCCCTCTTCTCTCCCTCACCATTGCCCCTTTGCTAAGAGCATCTCTATAGCCTAGAACATTGGTACATTCCTGGAGAATGGCTGCACGCATCACAGTGTACATGGAGCCTTCCCTCTTCTCTCCAGGACCAAGTCCTCACTCACCCTCTGCGTTCCCTGCAGCGCATTTTATTTTTGCTGCTATCAAAGCACCTGTCATATAGTACGCTATTGAGTCTGTGTTCATCTCCCCAGCTCTATCACCATCTCTGGGACAGCAAGGACTTGACTAGCTCATCTTTGTGCACCACAGGCAAGAGCTCCTGCCTTGCAATAAGGGGCCAATAAGTGGCAGTAACTGAAGTCCAGTTGAGCACACGACCTGCCAAGGCTTTGATCTTCTGGACTAGTAGTGTGAGAAGGAGCCTGGGAGCTGGCGAGGATCTGTTGCTGAGACCAGGGAATAAAGGGGGTACACAGGAGAAACCTTTACAAGTGGAAAAATTTTCAACTATGGGGAACATAACATCTCAACTAACACCCTAGACTCAGAATAGCAAACATGTCGGTGGCAGAAGGGTGCCAGCAGCCTGGGAAACCTCCTTTGATTATTATCAATGAGAAGGCTGAAGCCATAAGCATCAATACCCCTCACTACATAAGGTAGCTCGGTTGTGTGTATCGAGGATCAAGAACAATGTCTCTTTCTGCCCAAGAAACCCTCGTACATCCCCCAAAATGTACATATTTCAGAGACACACATGAGAATTCTTCAAATGCATAGAAATGAGTACACACCAGAGCACATGAAATGGAATAATTTCTATCTACCAGTTTAGGGTTCCAAGAACCATTCATGTTCTATAACCTATAAACCAAATTACAGCTGTGTGCTCCCCAGGGAGGCATAAACATCCATCTCAAAACCCCAAGGTAGAGATGGCAGATCAAGCACATGTATCTAATGTGCCTCTTCCTATGAGTCACTAAACCACAGAGAAGAAATTTTGTTTAAAGGGATAAATTTGAGCTGGTGCAGTGGTACACACCTGTAATCCCAATACTTGGGAGGCTGAGATAGGAGGACCACAGGTTTGAGGCCGTCATCAGCAACTTAGAGAGACCCTATTTCAAAATAAAAAAAATAGGACTGGGTAGAGTGCCCCTGGGATTAATCCCTAGTACCACACACACGCACACACACACACACACACACACACACACACACACACACCAGGAATAAACTCGAAAGGACAGGGAGAAGAGGAGAGAAGACAACCTCCCTCTAATTTTGGAGGCTAGAAAGCATATGGGTGAGTGGTAACTGTCTTGGCAGTTCTAAGCCAACAGGGGGGAGAGCCAAGAAAACCCAAATAAGAACGCAGAATCCTCAAAAGTCTTAGAAGCTGGCAGCACCACGTATCACCTCTGGAAGTAGGGTGGAACAGCGGGGGTGGCTAGGAGAAGAAGGACCATTTGACAGTTGTGTAACCATCAAATCTGGAGCTGACTGCACAATGTTGTCAAAATGACACATTAAGGAGCCCAGCTGCCTGGCTGAGAGTCTCAGCGGGCCATTTCCCGGCTGTGACGTCTTGGGCAAGTTACTTCATTCTGTGTAGCTCCTGCATCTGAAAAATGGGCATTAACGTCTCTTTCCTCTTTATAACCTAAGATTTGTAAATTATGCAGGCCCATGCCTGACACACAGCAAATTCTTGCAAATCAATAATTAAATAGATTCCCCACTCCCAATTGCACACCACTGGGAAGTTACCTCTTCCTCGCCTGGGTGGGACGTAAGGACTTCTCTTTGGGGAGAAGAGAAAAGACTGTCTGAGGGTAGAGAGCAGTATGCATAGACAGGGGCAGAGAGTAGCACGTGGGAAATGGAGACTAGGGAACTCTGCAAACTGAACACTGACCAGCCTCTCTCTCCTTCACCTCCAGAACCCTGTAGCCAGCCACACCTTCCCAGCAGGAGTGGAGAAGAGCCTTTCCTAGAGAACCCAACCAGCCCCAAAGGACAGCACTGACAACTCTGATACCAGAGGTCTCCCGGTTAACAATGTATGCTGATCATCCTTCAGTGAAGTGCACTGTCCAGAAATTACACCTGGATATTCAAGGTTTGTGGTCCTCTCTCAAGCCATTGGACTCTTAAACCTGAACAAACTAGCAGGGACTATCGGACAAGGGAGGGGGACAGCCTTTAAGAGGCGATACAGAACAAAACCCCAGACAGACAGACAAGAGCAACAAGCAGAAAGGGAGGAGATTGCATCCGTTAAAATTTTAAAAAAATGATAATAATGGCACACGATTTAAAAAGAATGAGAATCAGAGAACAAAAATGAATTCTTGGAAATGGAAAACATGACAGTGGAAACAAAGAAGTTTAAAAGGTTTAGAAGGTAAGTTTTAAAATATCACAGAAAGTAGAGCAGAATGAAAAGTGATGGGAAATGTCGTGGTTTTTTTCTCTTACTCTGAAACGATGAAATGATTAGATCAGGTGGTCCAACATCCAAATTATATTATTTCCAAGGAAATGAATGGGAGATAATTATTAGTAAAATAATTCAAGCAAATTTCCAAGAACTAAACAACATGAGTTTTAGATCAGAAGGGTTCACCAAATACCCAGGAGAATGGATAAAATTAAATACATATCTAGATTCAGCATAATAAATTTTATAAAAGTGAGAATATAGAGAAGATTCTAGAAGTTTTCAGAGATAAATAGCAAGTCATGTACAAAGCAAGAAGCATATTAGGTTGGATTTTTGGCACCAAAACTAGAAACAATAGAATGATGCCTTCAGATCCTGAAGAAAATTTTTCTTCCAATTTATACTAGAAGTCATACTCAGAAAATTTTTCAATCAAATATAGGGGTAGGATAAAAAGTGTTTTAGGATATTTAAGTTCTCAGAGACCTTACCTTCTTAGTGAACTACTCAAGGATGTGATTCACCAACAAAACCTGAAGGTCAACTAACCTGATAATTCACAGACATGAGTAGAGTACTTCCAAGAATTTTACCTCAACAGCAGGGAAATTAGCCATAGACTCAATTGATTTGTCTGATCCTGACTAACAAAGATCAAAATCAAGAACCAAGAGTATCAAACTGTTTCTGAGTAATTTAACTAAATTCAGTAACAAAGATTAAGAAAATTTAGATACACAAAAATATCCATCATTCAGCAGATCAAGCCATAATACCTGGTATCCAATCAAAAAATAAGAAGCATGTTAAGAAGCAAGAAAATATGGCCCCAAATGAGGAGAAAAAATCAACTAAATAAAACTGAGGAATGATAGAGATGATAGAATTAGCAAAGACATTAAAACAAGTGTTTTAATTGTGTCTTATATGTTCAATAAGCTAGTGGAAAGGGTGATCATGTTAAGCAGAAGTATAGAAGCACAAAAAAAGCCTAATAAAACTTCCATAAATGAACACTAAAATGACTGCAATCAAAATCCAGTAAGTGTCCAAACATGGTTGCATATGCCTGTAATCCCAGTATTTGGGAGGCTGAGACAAGAGGATTGCAGGTTTGAGCCCAGCCTCAGCAATTTAACAAGACCCTCAATGACTTAGCAAAACACTTTAAAATGAAAAGGGCTGGGGGTGTAGCTTAGAGGTCAAACGCCCCTGAGTTCAATCCCCAGTACCAAGTATATATATATATATATATATATATCTTAATGGATGAATATATATATATATATATCTTAATGGATGAATATATATATTCATCCATTAAGTGGCATGGTGACACACACCTGTAATCCCAGTACTTAGGAGGCTGAAACAGGAGGATCACAGGTTCAGACCAGCCTCAGCAATTTAGTGAGACCCTCAGCAACTTACCAAGACCCTGATTCAAAATAAAAATAAAATAGGGCTGGAGGTGTAGCTCAGATATAAAATGCCCCTGGGCTTGATTCCCAGTACCACCACACACCCACCCACCCCCCCCACACACACACACATACAAACCCATTAAATGGGCTTAACCTCAGATTAGCCATTGGGATATAGGAAAGGAAGATTAGTAATTTGAAGACATATCAAAATAAAATGTCCAAAAGTATATTTAAAAGGAAAAAATACTGAAAAAAATTGGTTGCATGTTAATGAATTGTGTGACAATTTCACAAAGGTTAATTAAAACTCATGTAATTGGAATTCCTAAGAAAGGGAGGCAAAAGGGTAGAAAAAGTATATTTAAATAAATAATAACCAAAAAAATTTCCAAATTAATGAAATTACAAACCCATAGAACTAAGGAAGCTCAAAGAACTTCAAGCAGAAGAAACAAGAAAACTACACTGTATCACATTACTACTTAAAGTCAATTATAAAGACAAAAATTATAAAGGTGCCCAGAGGAAAAACAAATAAAGAACAATTAAGATAATGGGGCAGTTGATTCCTAAGTCAAAAACAAAGCAACCCAGAAAACAGTGAAGCAACATCTTTGTAGTACAGAAAGAAAAACAAAAATGAAAATATCAACCTGTAATTCTATAACCAGTGAAAATACCCCTCAGAATTAAAGGCAAAATGAAAATGTATTAGACATACAAAAGCTGAGCAAATCCATTATCAACAGACCTACACTACAGCAAATGTTAAAGAATATTTTCCCGGTGGAAGAAATATGATTCCAGATAGAAATCTGGATCTACACAAAGGACTAAAGAATACTGGAAATGGTAAGAAGGTGGGAAAATATTCTATTATTAATTTTGTTTTAAATATCTCTAAAATAATACTGAGTCTTTAATGTAAAAGTGACAATGGTTTTAACATTTGTAGAGGTAAAATGTTTGAGAATGAAAGTGCAAATCCTGGGAGAGAAAAAATGGAAGTATAGTGTAAGATTCTTGAATGTGGAATGTGATAGATTACAGATGTCTGCTGCAAATGCTAAAGTGACCACTGAAACAACACAACACAGAGGTAGAGCTAATTAGATGACAAAGCAGATAAAAAGAGTTTCATAGAACATACTCAACCCAAAAGAAATAAGAAAAACAGGAACAAAGAACCCATGAGAAAAATGGAAAACAAACAACAAATTGATAAATTTAAACTCAACTATATTGCTGATCATATTAAATGTGAATGGCCAAACCACACCAGTAAAAGGCAGAGATTGACAAACTAAGTTTTTAAAAGCAAAATCAAAGCCGGGTGTTGTGGTGCACGCCTGTAATCCCAGTACTTGGGAGGCTGAGACAGAAGGATTGAAGGTTCGCAGCCAGCCTCAGCAATTTAGTGAGGACCTCCACAACTTAGTGAGACCCTGTTTCAAAATAAAGAATAAAAAGTAAAAGGACTGAAGAACATATACTGATATAAAAGTAAAAGGACAAAGAAGATAACAGTAATACTATTCAAAAGAATTTGAGAACAAATTACCAAGGATAAAAATTTTCAAGCCGGGCGTGGTGGCACACACTTGTAATCCCAGTACTTTGGGAGGCGGAGACCGGAGGATCCGGGTTCGCGGCCAGCCTCAGCCCTCTCTCTCTCTCTCTCTCTCTCTCTCTCTCTCTCTCTCTCTCCCCCCCCATCTCTCTCTACTTAGTGAGGCCCTCCACAACTTCGTGAGACCCAGTTTGAAAATAAAGTATAAAAAATAGGGCCGGGGGTGTAGCGGGGAGGTGGAATGCCCCTGGCTTCAATTCTAGGTACTGCAAAAGAAAAAAAAAATTTCAGCTGGGTGCAGTGGTACATACCTATAATCCCAGTAATTGGGAGGCTGAGAGAGGAGAATCATAGGTTTGAAGCCAGCCTCAGCAACTTAGTGAACCCCTGTTTCAAAATAAAAAATGAAAAGAGATGGGGGTGTAGCTCAGAGGTCGAACACCCTAATCCTCAGTACCGTATAAAGTAGCCTTGCTACCACCCTAGCTGCCTTTGGTTGCTATGAACCAGAGGCAGCTGGAACATGTATGATACCAGGTCCACACACAGGTCAGATGCAAGAATCAGCAGTGGGCAGTCAGTATCTAGAGCCCTAAATTCACCATGTCTCTAACATAAGTAAGAGTCAGCCCAAATCAGCATTTTTACACCATTCTGGTGGCCCAATTCCACATAATCCCATAAAACAAGCACTATAGTAGCCACCTTCCAGACCACTCCCTGAAACCTGAGTCTTGCTAGTGGGTCCAGGATGACCCCATAGATGCAAAGCTGAGGCAAGAGGATCCTCCAGGCATCTGATTGATCCACATACTTGGTAGAGGGTTGGCAAGTATCCCCTGAAAAGAAGTGACTTGGCCCACCGTGTGTCCCAGTGTTGTGCTACACATACCACCAACATAACTACCAGCTCTGGCCCAGCCAGTCCCAGACTCTACAGACTCTAGACAGAGACTTAGAAAAGCTCGAGGTATGCATTTCCAGGAACTGGGACCACCAGACAGGGACACACAAAAAAATTTTTTCACTCTGAAACACAGAACCTGGTCAGGGGGTCCAATCCCTGAGGAAATGTAGAGAAGGAGCCTCCTTCACTCCTGAGTGACACACGGCAGAACCAACAACCAACCTGCAATGGGGGAGAGGGTAAGTGTTAATACCTTAAGCCACTGAGATTTGACATCATTGTTGCCACAGTAACTGAGCTCATCCTGATTAATATACAGGGTGACAGCCATGCCCCAGCACATGACAGCACAGAGGGAAGCAAGGTGACCAAGCATTGGTAACCAGCACCAATATCCTTCTGATGTTATCAGTTTTTAAGTATTTTTAGTTAATAATGTTTGGGTAAGTCCAGCCCAGATTCTTATGTGTATTTTACTTGACACGACCAAGAAATGATGAAATTCTTTCATTAGAACATTAACCTCTCCCTCCATGGAAGTGACCTGCATTGGTCTAACCCTGAAAGCTGGGACATTGGAAATGCATTTAAAGCAGAAAATTGACCAATCCTCCTGACCATGCTTCTACTGATGACCTGCATCTTGCCCACACTATGTCTGCTGTGTGCCCCTACAGGCTCCTGAGCCTCCCCCATCGCTTCATCCACTGACTTCTCAGAAGGGCCTTTTATGAAACTCAAGGACACAGAAGCCAAAGGGTCAGCCAAAGGCATCCACTAGGCCACTCTCCTGGAGGCCTTCATCCAGTAATAACACCTTCTTTACACAGCTTGCTGCTTCACATTTCTATTAATTGGCCTTCACATCCACTTAAATATAGCTTTGATAAAATAATAAAATATTTGAGTAAAATGGAATATTTGAATAAAATGGAAACAATCTCTTTCACTACTAGGACCTCTTTCCCTCCCAAGTTCACAAAAAATGGGTCCATGAATAGATTGTGTAAAATAACAGAGATGTCTCCGGCTCCCAGCACAGTTACTATTGACACCCAAGGCCAACACCGGCCCTCACAACCCAGCAATGCTCCCTCCGAGGCATATGACAGGGTGCAGATTTTGTGAAGGCTGAGAATTCCAAGGAACTGTACGCCACTCTCCCCAAGCCCAGAATGCAACTATTTCCCTTAATGCCTTCCTCTCTGTAAGAGCTGCCGTTGGGCAGTGTGGGAATATACTGATTCTATCACCTCTGTCCTGACCTCTATACCCTGAGCTCATTTTTTAGACTACAAAAATCTACTCCTTCTCTCTCTTATTGCCCTGAAAGGCCTTTGATAAAATTTCTTCCATGTTTCAAATTTTAGGAAATTCAAAGACAGAAGAGGCAACATCTTCTAAAAAGCCATGTCTGCTCTGGAGGTTGTATCACATTATCCCCCACACCCTTCACATCTGCCAATCAAATCAGGGGACAAAATAGTCTATCTACCTTCATGGACTGGTGTGCACAGGTGGAGAAATAAAGGGGAAATTCTGAAAAGAGGGACCCACCTAGGAGCAGAGAAAAATAGAGAAGTGCCTCAGATGTGTATATACAAAATATACACGACTACATGCAACTTGGGGACCCACATAAACAAGCATGGCCGCGTGAAGAACAGATCATTTGCGCCCATGATTTTCAAGTACAATTAACTCCAAGTGGAGTTCCTTAGACCATTTCTCATGAATTTGCATAAAGAATCTGAGTGCTCAACAGATGTTCCGATGGCGTCAGAGCATTGAACAGATATGTCTAGTGTTTCTGGAAGCCTGTCCCTTTGTCCAATGCAGTTACTCTTCTGGATCGAATCCCATTTGGGGGCTGTAAAATGCGGAGCCAACAATGTAAAAAGTGGCCACAAAGTGAAGTAAAATAAGGTTGATTCAGGGACTTCTGAGCCCAATTGTCGGTAATGACGCTCTCATTCCTGCCTCTCCCTGGCCTCAGCTCTGACTTGGAACATCACTGCCAAAGCTGTGCTTTCTCTCCACACATCGTGCTATCATTAGTTACAGCCGTTTTCAGCTCAAGTTCGGCACTTGTGGGCTTCCTGCATTCCCCAGTGAATGGCTTAAAGAAAGAACATTTTGCAAATTACTACTCTGTAGGTCAAAATTGTCAATTCTTTCTTAAAAACAACTGCAGCACCCCATTTTGAAAATGACTATTGTTATGTAGCACTGTAAGGAAAAGACCAACATTATTGAATCCAGCCATCAAGAGCAATTTAGTCCCATTTCATACCTGCCATATTTATCCCTACTCCTTGGCGGAGCTGTGGAATGTGAGTATTTAATACCCATCGCGGCAAGGAGTGTCAGGCTGGCTATGCATTCTTAATGGAGCTGCCTCTGGATCTGGGAATGAATGAGGAGCCTCATTTCAAGTGCAAGTGCTGTCTTTGACACACACAGAAAACAAGCTGTCACAAAGCTGGGCAGGACCTGGTGCCCTATATATAAAATCATATGCAAATGCACACAAGTTACTCTGTGTATAGAAGTGGGAAAAACTGGGCTGGTATGGCTTCTCTTGTGTGCAATGGAGTCTGAAGTTGAGGAATAGCAGGGGTTGTACGGGAGTATCCTGATGACACACTTAAAGAGTAGCATGGCAGCCGGGCGTGGTGGCGCACGCTTGTAATCCCAGTACTTTGGGAGGGGGAGACCGGAGGAGCCGGGTTCGCGGCCAGCCTCAGCTCTCTCTCTCTCGCTCTCTCCCTCTCTCTCTCTCTCTCTCCCTGTCTCTGTCTCTCTCTCTCTCTGTCTCTCTCTCTCTGTCTCTCTCTCTGTCTCTCTCTCTCTCTTTCTCCTTAGTGAGGCCCTCTGCAACTTCGTGAGACCCGGTTTCAAAACAAAGTATAAAAAAATAGGGCAGGGGGTGTAGCGCGGAGGTAGAACGCCCCTGCGTTCAATCCCCGGTACTGCAAAAAAAAAAAGAGTAGCGTGGCTACCATAGCAGACTATCACATATTCGTGACCAGTGTGCACATTTTCTTGCACTGTGCACACAGAGATGCCATTAACCTCGAAAGCCACTGTAAGTTAAAGTTATTCTCAACTTTAGGAGACAAGAAGGTGAAAAATCATGCTTGACAGCTCGACCTTAGGGGGACACTTGAGGAAAATCCCAGTACTGTAGGAAAGCACTATGCACTGGCCATCGTGGAGTGAGCCGGGGGCCTGTTCACGTCAGATGGCCTGGCTCACATATCCGATAACTATAGCCAGGGTGGTGGGGCACCTTGCTCCTCCACATGGTGTCTCTGCATGGCTATCTCAGCCTTATCACAGGCTGGTCCCTGGGAGGGCATGACATGACGCACATGTGCTGATCGAGGCTGTGCTCACATCACAAGGGGTTGATCTCTCACTGGCCAAGGCAAAGCCACAGACCTGGCCAAGAGAAAGTGTGGGAGGGCTCCATGCAAGGACAAGGATACAGGAAGGTGTGAGTCACTGGAGGCCACTCACGTGACAACCTCCCACAGACTGCAAGGCGCAGGGACAGAAGCTCCTGAGGATTACATGACCACTGTCTCTAGGAAAAAATTCAGGGCAGCGTCACCAGCAGGCCAGTCCTCAGCAAACGCAAAGGGGCCAGCCTCACCCTCCACTATTGGGACTGGGTTTGGAGTCGTGCAGAGCAGGCCAACTACCAGGGAGGCCCCTTGGGAATAGGCTTGTGCCTACTCCCCGCTTCTCCCCAACACTCCGATTGTTGTCCAGCTACCTAGGGACGGGCAGGAGCTATTGCAAGGAAACCTGAGGTGTTTTTGTTGTTGTTGTTGTTGTTTGTTTTATTTTGTTTCGTTTTGTTTTGCAAGGAGCGGAACCTAAGAGGCTTTCAGGAATGATGCTCCCCTGAGTCCTCCGCCATAGCTATCATTTGGGTCACTGTTATGATTAAGAAGAAGAGTCATTCCCATGCCATCTGCCCAGGGTTGCCTCAAGCAGAAGTATAAGCAGCATGGGGCAAGGACTTGCCACAAAGCCTATGTCTCCAGAGAATCTTCCTCTGCATCCTAGTAATAACAGCCGATAGCCATTAACACTTCAAATACATGTGCCCAGTGCCATGCTCAGTGGTTGTTCCACACAACAGCCCTGCAGAGTAGCAACTGTTAAACCCATTTTCTGGATGGGTAGACTGAGGTTCAAAGTACAGCCATTTGTCCAAGGACACAAAGCTGACGATTCAAATATATCTATCTCCCTCCAAAGGCCATGTTCTAGAAGGCACACTCTTGCCTTTAAAAGACTGATCTGGATTGGGGTTTCCATCCAAGCTCCCGAAATGTCTAATGCTCTATCCCATGGCTTAGCTTGCATTTGTGTAGGACTGATCTCCAGGGTAAGTGAGTGCTTAAAAAGTATTTTACTATTTTGGAAACAAAAATGTATTTTGACATATACAAAAAGTACTTTAAAAGTAAAACTTCCAGGGTTTGAACCTTGCTTTTGGCAGATCTCAGCTCAATGACCTCTGACCACTTCCTCCTCTGTAAAATGGGGATCCTCACAGTCCTGAGGCTGAAATGAGTAAGATGATAAAAGTGCTTGAACATAGTGCTAGGCTTTCAGAAGCCGTCTATAAATGTTAATGATTATAATCATTATAGGCAGCATTTCATTCTGCTCCTCAAGGGCAACTGACCTGTGTCTAGTCTCAGGATACAGCCAGGCACAATGAAATTAACAGCAAAGAATTAATGTGGGGCAACGATGGCATGAGCACTGCCTGTCCTTAAACTTCGCTGTTATCAGTGAGCATGCCCGGCCCCTACTGACTTGGAAGGCTTCTTAGTCATCAGCTCTGAGATCACTTCAGTCCAACTTGGGGAGGGCACAAACTGCCCACCCAAGTGGAGATTTGTTTGCACACAAGCAAATTTCCAAGGACCAAATGGGACCCATAAGCAGGTGGACCCCGACGGCAACCTCCTCATTTCCCAGAATTGTTTACCCTTTCCTTCCCTGACTCATCCATGACTGCCTTACTGTTTTTCCATGACCCACCCCATGACTGCTTTTATTGGCTCCTGTGTTTTAATCATTTTTACAATGTTTTGGTTAAAATCCTCAATAAAAGAAAGATGCTGGTTGAAGAAGAGCATAAGATCTCTGACTTCTCCCCAGCTGCCCTATACCTCTAAGAATAATTTTGACTCCGAGTCATTCTTGCAAGAGACTTCTAATCCATCGATACCATCTGGTGACAATGACCACAAAACAGCCATCAGGATATGGAGCTGACATGGAGTTTGGAGGTGGAGCTGGAGGGCAGAGCTGGACAGAGGGACTGGGAAAGGGGCTTCCCAAAGGCTTCTGGAGCTCAGAGCCATCCTCAGAATGGAGGGAGAGTTTGGGACCAGGACCCCAGGCCTGAGGATCAGATGTCCTGGGCAGAGATCCTGCCTAAGGAAAGGACAGGGACCTCCAAGAAAGGAGATACACACACCTGATAAGAAGAACACTGGGTGGGTCTGGGACTAGAAACAAGGCTGGAACCACAGTGGGACCCTGGGACGAGCCCCCAAGGGACTGTGGATCATTAGCCTTCTCCAGCTCAGGTTCAGCTTGTTTTGGAAGCTTGTCTGCCTACAGTCAGTCAGGGGTGGTGGTGGAGGCCTGGAGGTCAGTGGACTTCAGGGCAGGGAGTCCATGGAGGGAACAGGGCTATGAGATGTGTATCTCCCCCTCTGTGATGTTACCTAGGACTGGACCCTTCACAGGTGGGGAACCCACTGGCCCAGGTGAGTCAGAACAGGGCTCACCATGCCCCTCCCTTCCTCCTCCATGTGAATAAGCCCTGACCTCCTTCAGCCAAAGCCTGCTGGGAGGGATGAAAAGAGCAGAAGCTTCTACATGGCAACTTTGTAATTTCTCTCTCCTACTTCTCCTCTGCCCCCTCTCACCCTTCCTTCTTCCTTCCTGGCTTCCACTCCCTTTAATCATCTGGTCCACTTCGTCAATGGCCCTTCTTGGATTCTTCTATTTGCCCCTAAAGGCAGGATACTACCCTGTCCCCAACTCTGCCAGTCTCTGTATTGAGATCATGGGGTTGGAGATACCCCAGTGCCTCAGTGGGATCCACTTCCTCAGGCCCGCAAAGCTGACCATCTTCTGGCCTCTTGATGTCCATTGAAATATGGCTGGATGGTAGCCTCTGGGAGTTCAGACAGCATCACCTCTTCAGAGACTCAGCCAGGCCCTGTCTTCTGTACTTCCCAAGTAGTCTTTGGATGGACAGCTCTATGTATTTTGGTAGGCAGTGGAGTTTGCCAAAGGGGGAGCTCATGGAATGGACCTTCACATTTCTCTCTAGAGGTATTGCAGAAAACTTGGATTGCCTGAGCTTCTCCTGCTACTGCAGATGCTGGTAATAAACAGCTGGCAGGGACAGAAGCTCTTGAAGATTCTCCAACCACTGTCTCCAGGAGGAAATTCAGGACAGCCTCACCAGCAGGACAGCCCTCCGCAAACACTCAGGGATCAGTTTCACATCCTCTACTAGTGGAACTGGATTTGGAGTCATGCAGAGCTAGGTTCCAGGCCCAAGAGGTATGACCTTTAGCCCATTCCTTAGCTTCGGGCCTGTTTCTTTGTCTGTAAAATAGAGATAAAAAAGTGCCAACTCCCCAAGGATCTGAGGAGGATTAAACAAGATAACCTAAATATAGTGTCTGTCCTGCAATAGGTGCCAAATATAGTTTACTCCCTGCCCTCCATCCTCCCTTCCCATCCCCATAGCAGTGACAACAAATCCTTTCCTTCCCCCCGGGAAGGTAACATGGAGCTAGAATTTTAAGCAGCTTCTTCAATCCCTGCTGGCCAGTATTTCACTGCCCAAGCTATTCATCTGACCCAACAGATACCCCATCCATCCCTCCTCCTTCCGATTAGTTAGCAGAATTTTCATCTCCCACCAAAGCTCTGCGAGGGCATCTTTCCTCTCCAAACCTTCCTAAGCCACGCACCCAAAAGAGCTATCTCTTTTTTTTCACTTTCCCCAACCACCCCTGCATGTACAAGTGACTTAGCACCAGGAGAAATAATGAATTTCTCCTATTCTGCTGAGGTTACCCACTACGGGCCATTAAAAAGATACTCATTTTTAAAATATACTTGACAGCCTGGAAGATATATTTGAGATATCAGAAAACTGAGCCCATTATGTGACATTTAGAATATATAGTGTGGTGATACGTTTCCAAAATGTGCAATATACCTTATGAATTTATATTATATATATGGCACTTTGCTATGTGTATTATTTCCCCTCTGTGGATTCAAAGTTTCTAGATGATTTCCCTGTTTGAGCTTCTCCTTATTATCGGGCCTCTGGTCAATACATCAAGAAAAAAATGAAAAAAAAACCGTAGAGTTCAAGGTCAATTAGTTGCTGATTTTGCACCAAATTGCAACGCAGGAACCCCAAGGATGCATGGGCTGGGGTGGTGCCTCGGGTTGCAAAGCACACTCACACACACACCGTCCACGATTATATATGTTAGGTAGGGGCTAATATATATTTTAAAGTTGAGGAAACTGAGGATGCAGCACGAAAGTCACCTGCGTATAGTCATGCTGCTGAGAGGCAGAAGCGGGATGACAGATAAGCCCCGTCCCCAGCCTACGGATCTGCCAATGGCCCTAACTACCTTCAGGGAAGAACCTGATAAGAGTAGAAGAATGCTCGAGTCTGAGACACAAAGGGACTCGGTCGCCCCTTGTTTCTGGAGCTAGATATCCCCAACCTCCCAATAGAGGTGGTGGGAAGACACCAACACAGTAACTGTGCATAAGATGCAAATCCTTCGCTTAGCAGCATGCCCCCCTCATCCCATCCCAGCCCCCATCCTACCTCTTCTTTCCTCTGTATCCATTATGCCCAGACCAGTATCACTGTCCCAAGAAATGCTGTGTTGAGCCCTGCGACTGAGCCCTCCCCTATGTAATTTCTGCCTCTGAAAGGCCTCCTCTACTCCCTCCCTGTGGGTCCTGCCCATCATTCTCATTCCTCCTCCAGGTCTGTCCACCACTAACCCTCCACCCACATGTCTGTTCTCCAGCCCCAATGTCTATTCCACTAAGGTGGCGCCTGCACCCTGTTCCTGCTTTCGCCACTTAATTTTCTCATGTCCATGTACCATAACCTGAGCACCCATTCCCCCACCCAAGGGCCAAGGACAAGAGCCCATGTGCTAAATAAGTACTTAACAGCTTGAAGAACAAACACCTGCAAGCCAGAAGACTCTTCCTTGCTGTTTGAGCTTCTCTATTCTCTCCCAAAGGTTCAGAGTCGTTTTCCAGGGCTATACAGAGAGTGGAAAGTTTTTTTAAGAACTTTTTTCCCTGGGTGATAGATTCAGCTCCAGCTTCTATCCCAATTGCAGAAAAGAAAGAAAAGTCAGAAGAGACAGAACACACTAGGCAAATGTTTCTGGCAACTCAGCGTGGTTTCACTACCCTGTGGCCATTTGGTAGACCAGGTGAGCTGCCTGCAGACACAGAGCTCAACCACCAGACCTCAGAGCTCCAAGCCAGCTCCGTCCTCCACAGCACCCACTCCATCTCAGCTTGCTGTGTGTTAAACCAAGACCATCAGTTCCACCTCTCTTCCCTATCAAGACCTGCGCTGTTGAGGCCCCAGGATGCCACTGGGGAGCCCCTGGATCCCTGAGTTGTGCCAAGTGAGCTGCGTTGTGATGCCGTGATCCTGTAATTGTGTGTACGGAGAGTGTGCCATGGGGTGTAAATGGCAGAGGGGATGTGGTTGTGACGAGTTCACCTTCAAGCCCCTTGAGACTCTTGGTTGGAACAGAGATGGAAAGCAGACATTTCTGGTCAGTGAAGTCAGACTTGACATCCTGAATTTCCCACAAGAATGGAAACTCCACAAGGGCAGAAACTTTACTTCTATCCTGCTAAGAACACCAAGCAGACTTATTTATTTATTTATTTATTCAATTTGGTACCACGAATTGGACTCAGGGGTGCTCTAACTCTGAGCTGTGCCCCCCACACCCTTTTTTGTTTTTTATTTTGAAACAGGGTCTTGCTAAGTTGCTGAAGGTCTCAGTAAGTCTCTGAGACTGACCTCAAACCTGCGATCCTCCCGTCTCAGCCTCCGAAGTATTAGGATTAGAGTCATGCACCACCATGCCTGGCACCAAGCAGCTTTAGATGACAAAATCAGCTCCCCACTGCCTCTTCCTCCTTCCTGCCCATCTGGACTTCTGCTTCTTTGCCTGACCAGGTGACTCAGTCAACACACGAGCATCTTCATTGTCAACCCTTCGTCGGTCTTCTTCTCAGTCATATTTGGTGGAGAGAAGAGCACATGGGCTGTGTTCCTCACAGCAAGAGAGAGAACAGGGGGAGGAGAAACCAAATAAAGTCCCCAAGGCTGCACTGCCAGCCACATCCTACAGCCTACAGGGTACCACCCAGGTAAATCCATTACAATGGGTTTATCCACTGCTGGGATTACGACCCTCAAGACTCGATTATATCAACTCCAAACACCAGTTTACGAGCTCTTCAAGGGGCCATTCTATATCTAACCATAACAGGTGGTTTCAGGAAATTCAAAATCTTCTAAATATAACATTAAGCTCCAGTCCAAAACTGGATACTTCCTAAAAATCCCAACACCTATTAATAATAATAATTAATAATAATAGGTCATTCTAATACTATAAAATTCCCCTTGCATAGAAATTGTAGCAATAGACATGCTACAGGTGGCAGACCATTTACTATTCACCAACAATGTGGCCAGGGGCCATTTTAGGAGCCGGGGCTACAGCAACAAGAAAAGTAGATAAGAAGCTCTGCCCTCGTGGGGTTTACAGTCCAGGAAAGTACCTAAGACAGGCTGCCCAAGCTGGATCCAGAGAAAAGAGAGGGACAGGATCAGAGTGTCTGCTAAGCCCCCAGGAGGCTGCCAGCCAGCAGAGGTTAGCACGCGTTTGGGGCCAAGGGCGTCAGCAGGTCAGGCAGGAACCTGAGCAGCATGAGCCCCTCAGCTACAAGAGCGACAGGGCCACATGATGGCTCTTAACTCGCACAGATGGCTCTGCCAGGCTCCCATCTCAACACTTGAAAGGGTCTCAAGTCTCAAAGGATTTCTTACTGCTTTGTCCTTAAAGTACACTCTGTGGCCATTGCTGTTTACAAAGGACAGAAAGCAAAGCTAAATGCCCAGAACTGGTACTCAAAAAGCTTTTAGAACTTCAGCACTACGCAATCAGTGGGGCCTCGGGAAATGCAGGCTTGGTTTTAAGGAAAGCCACTCATCTTCAGGAAGAAGCACTGTGCTGGCTCAGATTATTGGCCAAAAAAGAGAGGAAGGACACACGACGGGGTGAGCTGTGAGGCAATCCCGGGTCCCCCAGGAATAGGTGGGCTTGTCTTGTTACGATTCTAACCCACAGGGTTTACACTTTCAGAACTGAGCTCTAGAGATTGCAGAAGGGGAGGAGTCCCATACCCCTCCATCCTATGGCATTGTTCCAGCCCCAAACTCCATGTATAACATCCAGAGACACTATTTCTTTCCCTTGACAGTGTTGGAGTCACACTTGAGCCCAGGAATGGGGGTGTTTGTCAGGAGGACTGTATTTGTTCCAGGATAAGAAACCAAGATTGGTGTCAGCAGAAACTTAAAGACATCCAGAAAGGTACCACCCTCCAGAAGTACAAGGCACAACTGCAGTAGCAGAAGCAAGACAAACAAAAGCAAAGCATGCAGCAATGACCCATCAAGCCCAAAGCTGTGAAGCTATCATGAGTGACTGAAAAGTCTGGCAGCAAAAGGCAAACACTCAGAGCCATCCTCCCAGGATAGTGGGATAATGCTGGTGGACACGCACTGCCCATGAAGTTGTACGCTTTGTACATGGACACTGGAGACACCAGACCTCTTAACCCTGTGCTTCATGAATGGTCTTTCAGGAAGGACTTCAGAAGAGCATTGCAGAGGTTTAATTAGTGTACTAAGATTGTATGCTGTTGATTTTGAGAACTTATGCACACATTTTTACATTGTTCTCTCTTAAGCATCATTTTTAGAGATTTTGCCTATGTTAGTTAATACGAGATCTCTGATCAGGCCTAACCATGGCCCTATCCATATGTGTAAGAACCCATCCTCCTAGGTTTGTTTTGGCTACTTACTCACTCAAAAAAAAAAAAATAGGGGACGCTCTGGATAATTCCTAGGAAAGGTGCTGTAGAGTTTGCAAAGACTCAGTGACACCAGGACTTTTCAGTCCTCGATTTCCATGAATGTGGAAAAGGAACCTGAGATGTTTTTTGAGAGACTCAAAATCCTGGTTAATTCATGGAAATCCTAAGCAGTGCTGGGAAGCAGTATCTCTGCCTTTCATCCACAGTCACCCCTGGAAAGAAATGGCTAGGCATTTAGGTGGCACAATAAGCCAGATTTGTTTTTCTAGAGCCCTGAATTAAAATGCTCAAATGATGGTTTGGGAAGAGATTATTTCTTAAAAACCCAACAAGTAGATCGAGGGGTATTCAGTTAACATTTGAGGAGGGTGTCTTAATTCATTTTAATACAAATTATCTGAGACTGGGCACCATATAAAGGAAAAAGGTTTGTTTGGGCTCAAGTTTTTGGGGCCCAGAAGCATTCTATGGGCATCAGATTCTGGTAAGAGCCTCATGGCAAACGGCATCACATGGCAAGAGACTGGGAAGGGGCCAGGCTCACTACTGTAACAACCTGCTCTCCCAGGATCTAATCCTTTCTGTGAGGCCAGCATTAATCCCTTATGGAGAGGAGTCATGACTCAATCACCTCTACTGGGCTTCCACCTCTTAAAGGTCCCAGCACCTTTCCATACTGTTCACATTGGGGACCAAGCCTCCAGCACATGATTCTTTGGGAGACAAACCACAACCAAACCACAGCATTGGGACAAAGAATACCATCTAATTAAAACTAAACCTAAATACCCTGGTGGGACAAAACCTTTAACAGAGAAAGGAAAGTCCACAGGTATCTTTAACCAAATTCATTTATTTCAGCTGGGTGGTAAGCACATAGCCATTCATTGTGGCAAACACCCCAAAATATTTCAAAAGAAAAAATTTTTAAAAAAGAGAAAAAGGGACAAGTGGAAGAAATGAATAAAAAAAATAAGTTTCCAGGAAAATATTACTACTATTAATTTTGAACATCACATGTTTCAGTCAGCATTCTCACTCCTATGACCAAAACACCTGACCACTAGCACTTAGAGGAAGGAGATACATTTGCTCACGGTTCTGGAGATTTCAGGGGTTTAGTCCATGTCAGGCAAGTTACATCGGGGGAGCTTAGGACATGGTGCAGGGAACAGAGAGAGAGCATCCAAAGGCTCTGCTGTCAATTCACAGAGGCCAGAAACAAGAGAGATAGCAAGGGGAGGAGGGACCATATATAATGCCCAGGGCCACACCCCCATTCTCCTCAGCAAACAAGCCCCAACTCCAACATGGCTGCCTTATCTCTGTGAGATTGATCTATGGGAACATTATAAATCAAAACCATCTCCGCAACTTCATGCGACCCGGTTTCAAAATAAAGTATAAAAAATAGGGCCGAGGGTGTAGCGTGGAGGTTGAATGCCCCTGGGTTAAACCCCCGTACTGCAAAAAAAATAAATAAAAATAAAATAAAAAATAAAAAAAAATCAAAACCATAACATCACATATCTTTCCACTTACACTCCAAGTAGGGTTCATATACCACAGATGAGACCAAAATAATCATTAAACCCACTCTCCCACACACCTCTTCTATTTTTCCTTAATTGTTATTTAATTCACATATCATAAGAGCCACCTTTTTTTAAAAAATGTAGAATTCAATAAAGTTGCAGGATATAAAATCAACAAATGTCAATAGGTTTTCTACACACTAGCAACAAACTAAGACATCAAGAAAATAAATTCCACTTATAATAGGTAAAATAAAATAAAATTTTTAGGATAAATTTAACCAAGTAAGTGAAAGACCTGCGCACTAAAAATTATAAAGTGATGAAAGAAATCTAAGACTATACAAATAAATAAAAAGACATTCTGTGTTTATGCATTAGAAGAATTAACATTATTAAAATGTCCATATTATCTAAAGTGATCTACAGATTCAATGTCATATCTATCAAAATTCCAGTGACATTGTCCACATAATTATTAAAAAAAATCTTAAAGTTAATATAGAACCACAGAAGTCTACAACTAGCCAAAACAATCTTGAACAAAAAGAACAAAACTAGAGGTATTACACTGACTTCAAAAACTGATTACAAAGCTAACCAAAACAGCCCAGCATAGGCATAAAAATAGGTTTCGAACAATAGAACAGAATGGGGAGCCCAGAGATAAGTCCATGCATTTATGCCCAATTGATTTTCAACAACAGTGCCAAGAACACACACACAATGGTGAAGCACAGTCTCATCAATAAATGGTATTGGGAAAATTGGATGCCTACATGCAAAAGAATAAAACAAGACCCTTATCTCAACCAGGATACAAACATCAATTCAAAATGCATTAAAGACTGAAAGATAAGACCCCAAATTGTAAAAGTACTAGAATAAAGTGTCAGGGAAGATCTCCATGATGATGGTCTGGGCAAATATTCCTATTTGGATATGAACCCAAAAGCACAGTCCACAGAAGCAAAAATAGCTCAGCAAGGGAACCAGAGTGAAGACAACCTGGGGCATGGGGTCATCTGTGTTAGGATGACTCAAAACTTGTGCTCAGCTGGCAGTGTTGAGCACCCTGACCTTCATCCTCTCCATGTGACCCAAGCATCCCCACAGCATGCATGATACTGAAAGTGATCATTCAGACAAAAGGTTACAATGGAATCATGCATATGCTCCATGACCTTTCTGTCCTAACCTCAGAAGTCACTTACTGTCACTATTTCCACATCCTGCTAGTTGAAGTCGTCAAGGGTAGTCAGTTCAAGGAGAGACCACAAGAGCCCTTCCAGTGGGTAGCAGTCATATCAAGGAACTGGAAATCATTTTTTAAATCCCCCCCAAACCGATCTCTGATGAAAGAAGATGGAAGAGTGTTGGTAAGTGACAAACAACTTTTTCAATTAAATAAAGGTCTTAAATCCAGGACCAAGGGGAAATGGCTGTTGGGTTCACAACAAAGAGCACCTACCACAGTCATCTAATCTATCTTCCCCACCAACAACCAAGGCATCAACCTGCCCCCATATTATACCCCGCTTAAGTGGCCTACCAGCCTTTAATGACAGGGAGCTCCCTTCCTTAAAGAACCGTTTTAAATGTGAGCAGTTGCTTTATAAAATAGGCCCTTATCCCAAGAAATATATTTTGCTTCATGTCAAGCCACTTCGGTAGGAAGGTGAGATTAAATGATGCACAGCTCAATCAGTATCATCAGATGCTGCGAGGGTGTGGACATTTAAGAGTTGTAGCTTGGTGGACCAGGTGTGGTAGCACACACCTATAATCTCAGTACTTGGGATGCTGAGACAGGAAGATCGCAGGTTCAAGGCAAGCCTCAGCAACTTGAGACCCTCAGCAATTTAGTGAGACCCTATTTCAAAATAAGAAAGGGCTAGGGGTATAGCTCAGAGGTAGAAGACCCCCGAGTTCAATCTCCAGTACCAAAAAACAAACAAAAAAGTCCTTTGTCTCTGCCAAAACCACATTCTCCAGTGAGCAGACATTTTAAATAATTGAGCCTGGATTTTATTCACTTGCCATCAACACTGCATTTATGATTTGGTCTTTGAAAAGACCATCAGGCAGTCCCTCCTGTAATCTTTTCAGTGCAAGGAGCAACCAGATTTTTTCTAGGATCTGCAGCAGGCAGGGGAGAGACACTGGGCACAAGCTTCAGTCCTTCTCAATTTTCCTTCCGAGTGATTCTTCAAGCATTTGAAGAAATAGAAGTAAGAGTGAAATCTTCCCTGGGTGTCCTGCAGGCGGCTCGGATTGCACACATCACAAGCAGAATTCATTATCCTCATCACTGAAACCTGCTCAGACTCCTGTGTGTGAAATCTCAATTAGCAGCATCCTCTTCTACCTGGTAGTCAAGCCAGAAATTCTGGAGTGGTTCTTAGATCCTCCCACTCTCCTTATCTGCCAACATTTAATCTTTCGGTAAATTGTGGAGGCCGTCCAGACTGTCTCAGCAATGCTCCTTTGCCAACCCCATACCCACCAGATCATGCAGTGGCTCATCGGATCCTTGCAGAGCTCCTGCTGTGACTTCATGCCGGAGCTCCCCTCTCCAGGCAGCCCCTCTACGCCTTTGCCATTGGAATCCCATGCCATCCATTCAAGATTCAGTCCTGACTCTTTAATTCTATGCACAAAAATCTTTGATGCATGGTCTGGCCATTGCCCACCTCTTTTTCATCTCCTAATAACCCACTCACGGGCTGTCTTGCCATTTGTCAGGTATATCAGGTTTCCAATATACTGATTTCATTTCCTTTGGAGATACACCCAGGAGTAGAAATGCTAGATTCTATGATAGCTAAACAAAGCTACTTATTGTCTCTGCCTGGAAGTACACATTGCCTCTTCTTACCTTGCATGAGGCTGCATGCTTAAAGATCTAAATTAAATATGAACATCATTGTTTTTATCATGATGATTATTATAGTATACAGAATTATTAAGCATCTACTATAGGTTGGCCTTTGTGTTAAGTACCATGGATTATCCCATTCAGTATTCACAGGACTTTGTGAGTTAAGAAGACAAGGACCCGAGTCTTGGAGAGGTTAACTTGGTCAGGCTCACACAGATGGGATTCCAAAGCCAGTGCCTATAACTGTTGAGAACCTCGCTGGGAGTAAATTCCTCCTGATCATCTCTGACATCTCTGGCCTGGGCACTCATTCCCACACCCTCCGTCCACACTTCCATTATAATGCCCAACCTATAGTAAAATTGACCTATTTAATCTTCCTCAGATCCTGATAAAAAAAAATTAACTGTTCAAAAACACACATACATAGAGGACAATCAAGAAAAATTTGAACACTCACTGAACATTTTATAACACTAAGGAATTATTGATTATTGGTGCTACAGTTATTTTTAAGTTGTTATCATTTAGAGATGTACTGAACTGTTAGGCATGATATTGGTAACTATTACAATTGGGCAGTGTATTCATGAAGATCATTCTAGTATGTTCTTCTGTATATGTCTGAAAGTCTATAATGGAAATATTCTATAGGTTCCCACAAACAAATGAGTCTATATGCCTACCCTCCCACTTTCGTGTTGTTGTAGTAACAGAGGATGCTTGAATCTTAGTTAGCTTTGACTCTGAAACACCAGCACAGTAACTGGCATGGTGTAAGTCTATTAATGTTTCTTGAATGATGAGGTAGTAACTATGAAGATCACTCTCAAAGGCAGAAGATAAAGCCGCCTGTCCTCCTGATTATCCCACTGCGGATCAATGAACCCACTGCCACCAGCATTATGGATGAGTCCCCAGGGAGAGCTGAGGCCAGCCATGGAAGTTGGACACACTGTCCCATCCCAGATTCCTCGCTTCTATGCTATTTCCACCCTGATGTGGCTCCCCTGGGGCTCCTGTGTCACAGCTCTCTGCCTTTGGACACTGAGCTGGCTGCCTCTTGACTCCTGGGTGCCCTCGGGGACAGTGGCTTGGATTTTTCTGTGTTCCTATTGGCTCTGTAAGGTAGCCCTTGAGTCCCAGCCAGGCCTAGCTGATCCCACCATTTAACAAGGAAGGGATCTAGCCTTTCTCCTCCAAATGGAACCACTGGCCTCATTCCTGGGGCTTGGTTTGACAGCTGTTCTAAATGGAAGGAATCTGAAGCTGGATATGTTTTCTTTATAGTGAAACAAAATTGTGAACAAACAGCAGAAAACATATTTCAGAGGAAAAAAAATGACTCTCTCTGAACATCTGGCCCCTATTCTCACCTCCCCCTGCTGGTGCCTCTGTCGGCCAGAACCTGCTTCTCTATCATGTGGTACCTCCCACAGAGGAGGCTGCCTGGGGAATTCAAGGCAGCCTTGTCATTCCTCTGGCAGCAAGGGTCCAGGTTTTGGCTGAGCTCAAACCTCCATGCACCATGGTCACCGACAGCCATCCTGGAGCATGGGACAGGCCCCTCCCTGCTCAGGAGAGGTGGGGGAGGACAGCAATGAGCGGGCTTGTTGTAGCCATAGAGGCATGCCTCCAAATCTTCAGACTCGGAGGAGACAGACATTCAAGTGAAGCCCCACAGCAGGCCCCAGACAGGAGGAGATAGCCTCGTGGGGAGGAGAGAAGAGGCTGAGAAGCACCAGATTGGAAACAGAAACCCAAGCCAGCAAGGTCTTAGGGGCTTCCATTGTCTAGGGTTCCCTCCTCCTGGATGCTGGCTAAAGGACAACTGGCCTTATTGTATCTCTTTCAAGTCTCTGTATGAGAGACCTGAGCAGCAGCTCAAGACAACCAAAAGCAACGGCACATGCAGAGAGGGTGTTCAGAGAGAACTAGCTGCAGAGTGGAGAGAGACAGGCTCTGGGGTACCACCGAGAGCGTCGGGAATGAGGCACTTGTTCCTCAACTGCTTGGACCACTGCCACTGAATGCCCTTGGTTGTCAACCTCTGTAGGGACTGACTCAGAAAGGGCCATTGCCCCGGCCACACCCTCTTCCCAGGGCAGCTCACATCCAGGGACGAACACACACGGTGGCATAAATGCTGAGCTCTTTCTCCCGAGTGGGGTACACCTCTGAAGACCCGTCCATCTTCAGAATTCCTTGTGGGGTCAGTTGGCTGAGGTTTCCATTGAGAGTGTATCACAGGTGGGCTGCTCCTTCTATCCCACCCCACTTCCTTCCTCTCCCTTCCCTTTGCTGTAAGACGCTCGTGTTGGATGTGGTATGCTAAGTTGGCATAGCCATAGAAGGAAATGAGAACAAGGATTGGAAGGAAGAAGCACTATGCTCACAGGTTCCAGGGGTGGGGTGCCTGCATACCACGCAGAGCCACAGGGGAAGCACTAGGCTTCCATCAAGGAGCAGAAATAAGTATGGGAAAAGCCAAGGTGGGGCCCTTACTGTGGTTTCTGTGCATAAGGCTAGGCAGGGCAGAGTTAATAGCTTAGGATTGGCCTGTTTGAATGATTCCAGTGGGCTTTGGGCTATAGGGTAGTATTCTGTTGCCTAGTACCTGGCCATGGGATTATATAGGGTGGGGAAAATATTTGCTTGTGCATGAATTAGACCAGAAGGTGTTTGAGGCTATAAACTTGAACTTGATTGGTTTGCATATAAAAGGAGTATTCATAGATAAATTTTATTATCTTTAGGAATTAGCTATATCTGGGAAGAGCAGTTTCTCCCTGAGTCTATAAGGCCTCCAAATGCCAGAGCATCAAGAACACAGAAAACAAGAAAACAAGGCTAATATAATTGGCCCTGTGATGAATGGATGCCTAATAGACAAAATACAAAATCTAAGAAGATATATATATATATATATATATATATATAT